>VBSM01003214.1:7798163-7810761 GCA_008086735.1 Cheirogaleus medius
GGAAGGAAGGAAGGAAGGAAGGAAGGAAGGAAGGAAGGAAGGAAGGAAAATAATCTGGCTACAGGGCAAAGGCACTGTGAGATAGTAGTTAGTCTATGACATTTACTATTTGAGTGATAGCTCAGTGTGTGTGTGTGTGTGTGTGTGTCTGTGTGTTTGTGTATTTTTTCTGATAGAGTAAAAGTCAAGCCTAATTTGAGTCTTTAAAATTGATGAAACAGCTATGAGAATGTGGATAGCAAGTTGTAAATCACTCAGCCACTTGGGTGTGGATAAAAGTTCCAGGCCAAATACCTGAGTGTCCACTTCATAACAGGAATAATAAGGCTATTTGAAAACATGACCGAGATCCCAAGCTATAGCTTTTTTTTTAAAAGGACTCTCTGACATGTTTATATGCACATATTGGAATTGTATCCAAGGGGGAAAAAAAACAATTGACTTTCTGACTTTATAGTCTGTCATTGACTTTTAAGGTATTTCATGAAATGAAGTAATAACTTCAAGATCAAGGGCATTTTCCTTTGGGTCTTCATCAATTATTTCACTTTCTCTTGGCAATGGCCTCCACCCACTTCTTCCGAAATACCAACCACCGGGCTGACGTTGCACTGGAAAAACTTACTCTGCTTTCTCTGCCTTCCTGAATGCATGTTTCATGCATTAAATTGTTTTAATCACTTCAGCTTTTACTATAGTTTGGCAATCGGTACATTGCTGAGTTGTATGTTCCCAATTTAATGCTTTTAGAATGTATTTAAGTAGGCTCCAATGCACTTAGTCATTGCTATTCAAATGAGAGGACCATATTTCAAAGAACGGAGCTCAGGGGGAGAGATGAGGTGACTAATGGGTTATAAGGGAAACCATCTATCAAGACACATTGGAGATAGAGACCGTTGGCGAAGAAATGCCCCTTAGTCCACTCCCCTGGCCCAGGAGGGCCCACGGATTTTATTTCCAGCAAACACACATCTTGGCTGGCTTCCTCTCACAAGTTTCTGGCTGATGCTTCCTATTTTAAGATCGTGGAGAAGTAGGAAACTCACCTGTTTCTCAGACTAAACTCATTAAAGAGCTGGCCCCTTAGGGAGCCAGTCTTAGGAGCCCTAAGCAGGTGCTGACGGTTATGGGGGGAAGATTGGCACAGCACCCACCCTTGGTGCTGGTTTCTAATGGGTGTTACTATGAATAGGACAAAGGAACATTGGCGTTTAGGGAAAACATTCAAAGTAGATAAAGCTTGTCCTCGTCACCTCGCTTCTTTTACTCATCCCCTAGGTATCCAGGACATTTCATGATGCCATGAATGCTCAAGTTTCAATGCTGAACTCTCTTTCCTTGAAAAATTTACCCAGGGTGCGATGGCTCATGCCTGTAATCCTAGCACTCTGGGAGGCCGAGGTGGGAGGATCGTTTGAGGTCAGGAGTTCGAGACCAGCCAGCGCAAAAGCGAGACCCCCTTCTCTACTAAAACAATAGAGAGAAATTAGCTAGACAACTAAAAATATATGTAGAAAAAATTAGCCAGGCACGGTGGCGCATGCCTGTAGTCCCAGATACTTGGGAATGGTGGCAGGAGGATCGCTTGAGCCCAGGAGTTTGAGGTTGCTGTGAGCTAGGCTGATGCCACGGCACTCTAGCCCAGGCAACAGAGTGAGACTCTGTCTCAAAAAAAATTTTTTTTTTACCCAGCTTCTGACTTTGTACGTTCTCATATATCAAGTGGAGAAGCTGATACCAACTTCTCAAGGATGATGTGTCACTTTCATGAGACGATGTACATAAAGAACCTTGAAGAACCAGGCACATGTTAGATGTGTTTCCGGCCCCACATTCTCCCCACCTTGACCATTCTTGAACATTCTGGGGAGCTAGCAGCGAGCTTAATTAAAGGCAGGAAAGACTATACCACAACCAGATCTCTGGGATCTAAAATTTGAAAACTAGCCTATCAGTCTATTCAACAATTGGTATCCAATCATAAGTGTGAGTCATCCGAAGCAATCTCATTTCTACAAATTTATCCTAAAACGAAACTCACCTAAGTATGCAAGATGTACACAGAGGGATGAAGATCATGTCATTGTTAATAATGACAAAGACTTGTCAACCACCTAAATGACTGTCAAAAGTATACTGGTTAAATATGGTACATACACACAGAGAAATAGTATTCAACTTTTAACAATGATGTGGTGATCCTATTTTTATCAACATTAAAATTTGTCCAAGTCATATTGTAAAATAAAAAAGGAGTTTACAAAGTCAGCATGTGTAGAGTGATTTCATAAATGAATATCTGCATCTATAGTAATATCCATACTTACAGCTCTGCAAAACAAAATGTCTATAGCGAGATACCTGAAGAATGTTAAACAGGATTTCAACATTGTTTTATCTCTGAGTAGTGGAATCTGACAGTAAATTCTAATTTTTCCTTTGTACTTTTCTGCCTTGTAAGAATTTTTTTAAAAAACCAATGGGCTTTTGCCATATTTATCCTAAAACACTAACACTATTTTTCAACATGTCCCCTGAATATTTCTGTGCCAATTTGAAACCCTGGGCAGAGATATTTCTATTTCAATCTGCATTTAACTGTGCCTAATCTGTTCTCCACTGCTTATAATTACCTAAGTAGCTGATTATTTTCCCACAAGACTGAAATCTCTTCTAAAATCAGGGCTGTACCTTTACCCTAGTCCCCTGTGCCACATACCATTGCAATAATAGAAATTCAGTGCTTGTTTTCCATTTTTAAGGCTAGAAGTCTGGTGAATTGGAAGCTGCTCCAAATTCCGACATTGTCTGGCAGTGAAGCCATGGTTAACACCTTCTCTTGAGACGACTCACCTTAAAAAAAAAAAACTAGAATGATCTCAGGGGGTCCTATTATTCTTCATTTCATCATTCTGAAACTTAACTTGTCCAATCCCCACGATGCAATTGAAATCAGAGGATGGCATGCATAGATCAGCTTTATAGACTCCAAAACACTATAGGAATGTAACTGGGCTTGAAAATTTAAAAACCCAGTACCCACAATAATAATAGTGACCCAAATCATATACTGATGCTAACTTAAGGGGAAAAAAAAATTCTGGTAGGATCTAAATAATTTCCTATTGCCCTTCGTGTCTCCCTGCCCTCACCTCTGGGCCTTAATTCCTTGTGGAGTTAACACTGATACTCCGTTTGGGGATTAAAGCAGGACCTGACCTGGATTTGCTCCACATCGCCCATGCCCTAGATTGAAATGTTAAAGGACTTGGAATAAAAAAGTTGCATTTCAGTAACGGCTTCACAGTGGCTGGGGAATTAATGTCAGGCAGGCAGTGATTTCCCAGTGGTTGGGTTTGTAGCAAAAGTCTTCAACTTTTATGTGTGGCCTGTTTGAAGTTGAAAATTGTTGTTAGACTCTCCAAAGTTGTTTGAGGTGTCACTCATTCTTCCCTTTTGTGTTGGGGCAAGGATGTGAAGCACAGCAGCTGGGAATAGTTCTGTGACTGCCACCCCCGAGGCAGGTCCCTGCCAGGGCCCAATTGAGCCCATCTCCCAGGGAATTCAAAGCTTTCAGCGCAATGCAGCTCTGCATCTGTCTGTAGTCTTATCACCCACTACTCTTTTGCAGGAACTCTCCACTCCAGCAAGAGTGAGGAGCTTGTGGCCCCATGCATGTACTGTGCAAATGAGTATCTCTAGCACTTTTATTCAACATACAATTTGCCCTCCTAGGATATCTTTCTTCAGAGAGGCAGCAGCATGGGGTAATAACAATAACGATGATACCATGGCAACAATAAATCCAGCAGCTAACATCTTATTTAGCGCTGATTATGGGTCGAACACGTCCTACAAGATTATCTCATTTGGTTCTCAATAACCTCACCAGATACAAACAAAAACTCTATTTTACCTATAAGGTAATTGAGGCTCAGCAAGTTTAGATGAATTAACCAAGGTTACACAGCCCGTAAATGGGGACTGGAATCCTTGCAGTCTGACCCCAGAACCTGTGCTTTTTGTCATTATCAACATCTAGGAAAGTACAGTTTTGGGAGCAGAGAGACCTGCCTTCTGCCTTTGCCTCCATCACCTACTAATTGTGTGACCTTGATCAAGTGCCTTTACCTTAAAACCAAGGCTCCCACTTCTGTGAAATGTGGTCACGCTATACCCCTTGAAGGGTTGCTAAGAGAATCAGAGTTAATACATGCCAGGTGCTTAAGCGACGAATGGTAGGCTCTATAATTCACCTTTATTCATTTTCATTCTAAGCATTTTTTCTAGATCCTGCCCTATCACCTCCTTAAAGTACTTCCCTCCTCTTGGCTTGTGTCGCTTGTTAGAAGTTCTATGTTCATCCTCAAAGGAGACAAAAGAAGGCTATGAGGAGTCTACATATGTAAAGTTTAGGTATTTCTCTCCTAATAAACCTCAAAGAACTACACATCCCAAGAACTGTGGGTTTGAGGAGAGTAGGAAACACCAGGTCCAGCAACTTCTAGTACAGCGTAGGGAAGCAACTCACTCCATGGACGTGGAAGTTAGGATTTGAATCCTTGCTCTTTCAGGCTCTGGGTAGAGCAAATCGCTGTTCCTTTGAGACGGTGCATGCAGTGCCATTCCAATGCCCTTCCAGCAACATCCTTACCATAAAGGTTGGGAAGCTAAACATTGTGTCGTCCAAACTTTTTTGTAGTTAGGGCATTCACACAAGAGTTGGTGGCTGCCATGAGCATTGTGAGCCGATGGCTATGTGTAGGAAGAGAAGACCCTCACTGAGAAAGAGGCTTCTGTCCTCAGACAGCTGTGCTATACTCCTCGTATCCAGTCCCTACTGTCAGAGGCGCTGACTGATGGGAAGTGGGAGCAATGCACTATGGGCCTTTCCCCTGGATGTGTTTGTATCTGGCTATATAGTGTCCAAATCCAATTCTCTGGCCTTCTGGGAGCTTCTATAAGCTACATAATGTCTCTAATCTTTCCAACTTGAACAAGATGGAATGGCTTCTGTTTTCTGCAACCAAAAATCTTGATCAATACACTAGAAATGTTACCATAGACTAGTTACTTAACCTCCTGCATCCATAGTTTCCTCTTCTGAAAAACAGTACCAAAAAAAGGACTGCCTCTTTAGACTGTAGTTAGTGTCAAATTAAATGGCACATGCAAAATAGTTATCACAGCATGTGGCATAAATGAGTCCTCACAGAACTTATAGAATGGTAGTGAAGATAGGCAAGTGACCAGGGAAGTACAAGGAGCCGTGGTACATAGCCGGGGGTTGGCAGAACTCAGGCAGAACTTTGAAGCTCAAAACAAGATTGGCCAATCAGGAAATGCTGTTTGGAGGGAAAAGACAAAAAAAAAAAAAAAAAAAAAAAAAAAAAACCTTCAAAAACCAGTGTTTAGACTGAGATCTAAAGTAAGAGTCCAGGATAACCATGTGCAGGGAGAGGAGGCAGGAATTGCATGTGACCAGGCCTGTCCCAGGAGAAGAAACAGGATTTTCAAAGGCCCATAGAGAGGAAAGAACATGCTGTACTTGAGGAACTGAGAGAAGTTGAGGGTGACCATAGTAGAGAGTGTAAGAAAGGGATCAGGAGAGGATGTAGGGAGACCAGATAGCAGATGACCTAGAAAATGGCCTCAAGGGGTTTGGAATTCATTGGGCTTCCCCCAACCTGTCACTTATAAACCATGCCTAATTTTGCTCACTCAAGCCACCCTTTTGCAGGTATACATAAGGCTAATCCAACCAGACTGCAAGCTATGGAGGGTGGAAAATGTATTTTATACCTCTCAAGGGTACTGTCTTGCCTATGCAGCTTCTGTACAAATACTTGTCAATTGTACTTTGTGTTAAGCAAAGTTGAATGGAGCACGTACTTTTGCCTGTAATATATTGTGAAATAGCAAATAGCTTCTATTTGCTTAAGAATCTCTGGGCCTCACCCAATACTCATATGGAAAGTTTGTTCTTTTGAACTAGAATGTGCTTTATGCAACGAGAGCTGTTTACAACATGAAGGACTTATGGAGAGGATCCCTGTCTCTCTTGATCTTGTTTATTTTTTTCTTTCCTACTATGATATTAATTATTTCCTAACCAGGTGGGGTTTCTTTCTTTCTTTCTTTCTTTCTTTCTTTTTTACCTAGAAATCATGCCATGAGGTTAATAGCGTCATGGGCAGATTTTTGTTTTGTTTTGTTTTGTATGTGAGTCCTAAGACTTCGGTTTCATAAGATGGTATTTCAGCATTCTAGAGAATATCCTTTAGCTCAGTTGGGCATTTCTGATTGCAGGGTGAGGAGCTAGTCTGGAAGCACCCTGGCTACTGCCCTGTGTTCTTTTGGGAACATCCTGGAGGGACTTGGTAGATTTCTGAGAAAGGATTTATGTTGGAATCAAAAGACATTTCATGGACACTATAGGGGTCAAGACTCTTGGCTCTCTGAAGTTTCACTGAAAAATCACCTACATGAGGCAAATTGATTAATAGGAGAAAAGGCAAACAAATTTATTTAACATGTATACACAGTAGCCTTCAGAATGAAGACCCAAAGATACAGGGAACTTGTCCATTTTTTATGCTTAGGTTCATCAAAGTGTGGACAGCCATGTAGAAACAAGATTGGACAAAAAGGTTATGATCTAATGGTCAGAGACTGAATGGGGAAATCCAGCAAGGTCTGACTGTCTAGAATAGATTCTTCTTGGTCTCCCTGAGCATGCATTCCTTCCTTTTGAGTGTGGGGCAGAGCCCACAAAGTAGGTCAGGTAATTTGTTTATGGCCAGTTTTTATACAGAATATTTTCAGGTTTTATGGCTGGTTTTTGAGAAAACGGGTTCTGCTTTCTATGACCTGCCTTGGGGAAGAGAGATTCTAGCTTCTATGGCCAGCTTTAGGGGAGAATGGGACTGAGAGAAAGGAGGACAGGGGAAGGCCAGAGAAAAACTTCTGCTTCTTAGGCCTTCATTTGGGGTATTGTTTTCTGAGCCCCAGCAACGCTCATCAGTAACCTACATTGCCATTTCTTAGGCTAAATAGGAAACTAAAACATTTCGATCTTCAATAGTGTGCTAGAGCTGGCTCATAGCAGCTTCAGAAAACCAGAAATTAAGTATTCAGGAATTTTTTTTGAGTCTGTTGTTAAACAATTGTAGCTTGAAATCACCCACAGTGAGAGTATTTATACCATGGAAATCAGCAAATGTTACAAATCATGACTTCTTCCCTCTTTCCCTCTTCCAAAGAGCTGATCTATTAGCACACCACTCCTGTAAATGGGCTAGATGCAGTGGTGTGTCTATCCCATTTACGGGAGTGGTGTTTTGTGTAACCAGATAAAAAACCTGTGCTCATATGCACTGGGATAAAGTATATTGTGGACAAAAAACACGTGTTTGTATCTTGTTGGAGAAAATATCCCATGTTGATGCATAGCATAGATTTGGCACAGAATAAGTGCCCAGCAAACATCGGTTGAATGGATGATGTCCTAGTGGGTTGATAAGCATCTCTGTAGCAGCATCAGATCAGCCCAAGCCAATCTCCTACATGAGTCCTTCCTGAACCACATGATCTCTAGAGTTGCTCTGGAAGCTGGGCTGTCACTCTCTTATAATATTGAAGTAACTTATAATAACTTTAAAAAAATGTTTTTCTAATTCCATCAGTATATTCAGCAACCATGTTGGACTTTAAGCTCTCAGAAAACAGAATTTGTCTGATTTGTTGCTTTCACATAACAGGTACTCATTAAATTCATTTTTTCAATGAACGAAAAATGTGCACAACAATGTTGTATGAGGGTGCAACACTTCATAGTTTCCCAAATATTTGTGGGTATGGCTTTAGCGATGCCCACAATATCCCTGTGGGTAGGCAGAATGGAACAGTTATTCTTCCAAGCAGTTAAAACAGTGCTTGGCATGTGGGGGCACTAAATATTTATTGAATTAATTATTCGTTAATCATCCCCTTTCACAGATGAAGAAATGAGCTTGTGGAAGTTACCTGACATAGTTCAGTTTTAGTTAGCGTCATTTCTATTTACATTAGGCTGCCTCTCTTCACAGTCCCTTAACTTTTAAAAATGCTTTATCGTGTATGCTTGCATATGTCACCATCACAGCTCTATCAGATAGGCGGCTATTTTTATTCATGTTTTAGGAGGTGACAATACTATGGCACAGAAAGTTTTAGTAACGTGCTTGAGGTGGCATAGGGATTTGAGGGTAAATCTCATCTTAAAGATTCTGAAGCTAGACTGTATATTGTGTAAGATTGTTTCATATTTTACTTACATTTTACAGAATTCTATAGTTCTTCAGAGAAAGACAGATTGATCAAAACAGGCTAACAAGAAGCATTGTACCATAGCACATTTAGAAATACCTTCTAAATGTCGTCATAGCCCTCCCCAAAATGTGTTTCTTTCCCTTGAAACATCTTAAAACATGCTGATTATTAGATTTTCTGCTTTGCCACTTATGTGTACTGAAGATTCAAATTGAAGTTTCAAATATAAAATTACAGGAAATTACCTACTTTTTCTTTTGTGAATGGAATTTTGATTTTTTTTAATAATCTGAGGAGGTGCTGATTTTCCATAAATATGGAAATTCTATGATTGCTCTTTCCCCAGGACTCTAACATTTCAAAATGGCCACAAGACCCCTGTACGAATTATGAAAAGGACACAGAGGTAAGTGTGATGATTTTTACATTTATGTTGTAAAATCCGATGTTATTCCCAGCACAGTGCCTCATTTCCGATGAAAAGTTTGCTGCCAGCTTCCCACTTTTTCTATGGACAGCATCACCACCCATTTTATTAAATCCATCAGCAACTCATGGAAACATGCATGATGTCGTTTTTTTTTAATGTGGGGGAAAAGAATTTTGGAAGTGGGAGCTAGTTCACATTTCTCAAACATGTTTTTTCACTCTTGCTGTTCCCTTTTGACCTTCCTGAGGATGCATGTGGGTGTTAAATTGTTACCAAAGGGAGGGGCCTTGTATCCACACACACCAAGACACACTTTCCCACACACAGGACTTGGCTGGGTTGCGCTTTCATGGAATGCTGAATGGAAAAGATGCAGGGTGTTTTTGATCTGCAGAGAAATTGAGTCAGTATAGTGGCCATCAATTTTTTTGTTGTTTTAAAACAGCCAGATTAACATTTGGGTTGGAAGGCATTATGTGTGAGGGGAGAGGGTGTGGCTGGCAAATATGTTTCCTCTCTTTTAAAAAAGTATGAACTTGATATATTCTGTTTATGAACATTTAAATATTAAAGAGGAATATAAAGTGAAAAATCACTTTCCTGATTTTGTCTCACTCCTAGGAGTAACCATTAAATAGCTTGATGTTTGTCTGTCTAGAATTTTTTCTATTAATTCAAGAACCACTTACTGAGATTCTATCATTTGTGATGGTCGTTTTGTTTGAGGGTGAGAGTTTGTTACCAAAAAATGTATGTATATCCTACAACTTGCTTCTGTTCATTTAAAATGGACTCTGGGTATTCTTGTGTGTGTGTCAGGGTAGACTTATTCTTTTTAAGGACTTTATAGTGTTTCATTGCATTGGCTGTGCCCTTTTCAAACTGATCCTCTATTGACAAGCATTTGAATGCCTTCCCTTTGTTCACTGCTACTCACAGGGTCACGGTAGACCTCTGTATTTGCACATTAGAGTTGTATTTCTCTAAGACCGATTCATGGCAGTGGCATTTTTTTTGAGGGAGCATATTGTTAACATTTGTAATTTCAGGGAATGTCTGTATTTAAAAAGAAAGAACTTTTATTGAGCTACACAAGCCAAGACTCAGTAGTATTTAGACAAGACCGGCTCTAAGATTTATTCCTATACTAGTGTACTCAACACCAACTATTCATTAGAATCACTTTGAGGAGGGGAACTTTCTGAAACAAACCGATGTCTAGACACCACTGACAAATGACATCAGAATCTCTGGTATTGGGGTCCAAGTGTGTATATTTTTCTAAAAAAATACTCTTTAAGACAGATTGGGAGCCACTGGGCTAGTGCTAGTGAAAGTGCCTCCAACATAGCAACGAATGTGTTATTTTTGTTGTTGTTCTATATCTAAGTGTGTATGTTTCGTGCCCAAATGTATACAAGCATGGGTGTTTTGTGTAGTTGAAATAGTAGGATTTTTCTACTTTTCACTTGGCCGTTTGGTATATTTGGCCTCAATTGCTATCAGCTAGCCAAGAAACAGTATATTTTCTATACAGCTCTGCATACAAATAACATCAGGAGGATGATCAAAAAGGCGAATGGGAACTTTAATGGGGGCATGGTGAGAAGTACTACATGTGATTAAAGGGAAGATAAAAGGGCATTATGCAACTGTGTGGAGTAATGTGTAGACTGAAAAATTATAGACAGTCATACATAAATAGAATCCATACAGGGCATTAACTACCAAGGTAAATGACCCTTTGTCTTTTTCTCCTACATTTCTTCAACTCACAAAGTTTGGTTCGCAGATGATGGTAGGAATGCAAGATACCTGGATACATGTGCATAGAGGGAAGTTCGTCTTGTGCTTGCCGGGAGCTGCTACCTTATATACTATATGTTTGCAGTATATTTTACAGTGTAATTCATAGGCATTAGTTTATGTGACCCTCACATCATTCCTGTAATGCTGGCAGAAAAGACAATAGTACCTTTATTATACAAAAGAAACTTAGAGTTGGAGAGAAGAAACGAGACCCGGATCATAGCGCTAGCACAGAAGGCGGCTAGAAAAAAAACATTTTATTTGTAATTTATGTCTTTGTAAAACTTGCCCCTAAGGTTTCTGGGTCCTAGGCCTGTGATCTTCGTATTAATATATTAATGTCAGCGGGAGCAGCAATAGAGAGTGGTGTAGACTGCAGCCATTAGAAAAGAATCAATCCTGTCTAAGGACATTCAAATTTAAAAATTTTTAAAGATTGTATGAGAAAAAAAATATCTTGGGCCAGATTCATCAGATAGCCTTTCAATTTGTGACTCCAATTTTAGATAATCAAGATTTTTGCATGATAGAAAACCAGAGGAAGAATCTGCCTTAGAAGTTGACAGAACTATTTCATAAATATTTATGTAAGGTGATCGAAGCAGGTTTTAAGCATAAATGAATATGGTCTAGAATTAGATACTTTCTAGAATCTTTTCTTTTGGTGTTTCAAAAGTATATATTAACACATTTATTGGTAATGGTGCTTCCCTCCAATCTCCTCTTTGTTAGAAGGCCTTGATGTTGCTAAGCACGGATTTGACAACCCTGGTCATTTTCAGGAACGTAACTTCCATGGTGGTCCAGGGATTGCTATTTGGTGCCCAGAGAGGGAACATGTTATGGCCCTTTCCCCACAAGTTTGGATTGTTTTCCCAATCAGTCAGTAATCATCTTGCCGAGAACGTACAGGGCAGTGTGTTAGGATGAGGGAACAGTAATTGGGGAAGTTCCAGGCCAAAAGAATGGGAGTAAAGTGAGGTTGGAAACAGATTGAAGAGCAAAATGAGGGCAAGGATACCAAAATCAAGGCAGAGAATAGTGGAAGGCCAGTGAGCACAGTCCCACGCCTGAACTCTAAGGCTGAATTATTTTAACCTTTATACATCAAGGAAGCACTTTACATTTTTCCCTTAGGATTTTCTTCTGTTGATTTTCTCAATCATCCTGTAAATTTAGTGGCAGAGGTAATATTGGCCCAAATTCTTAGAAGAACAGCAGCAGAAAATGGTCCAATAATTGCCCAAGGGTCAGAGTACAACATTAATAGCCCAGCTGAGACCAGAACTCAGGACTCCATACAGAAATCCTTGTCTCTGTAGCTCATACTTCTTATTTCAAAACTGGATGAAGGCTGGCCTTGCGGTGGTGTATATTTACAGCAGATGATTCAGTAAACAAGAAGACTTGTTTTCAGGCTGAAGTCTGGAGCATGAAGAGGAAGAGGAAGGGAGCTACTTCAACTTGGCAGGTGAAAAACAAAATGACAGAAGAGCTGAAGATTCCTGTAGGAGAAAAGGAATTTATTTCTCCCCAAACTGCCAGGGAAGGGAGGAGGGGGAGAATCACATCATGTGTGTGTCTGGGGGTGGGGGGGATGTAGATCCTGTGTTATGTTGTTACAAAAAACTGTTTGTAATCTTTGAGACTCTTTTAGGAATAAGATCCATGCCAGAATGCTAAAGGCAAATAAACAGTTTCATGACTTTTTTTAAACAATAAATTCTGGAAACTGTAGACAAGAACTTAATTTTAAGTACACTTGACCAAAATTCTCAGACTATTGACTAGAGAAGCTTTGGAGCCTGAGCAAAGAATGCGGTGATTTGTAAGAGCCAACAAGGGTTCACCAAGAATGAAACAGAGGAGACTAACCTATTTCTTTTTTAAAAAATAGTGTTATCACAGTGAGAGATCATGGGGACATAAATAAAGCTGATCTAAATTTCAGTTAATGTTTTGGCAGAATTTTCTTTTGGAAAATTTGGTGGACTGTAGTCCTAGCTACTCGGGAGGCTGAGGCAGGAGGATCGCCTGAGCCCAGGA
>VBSM01003214.1:7810861-7821166 GCA_008086735.1 Cheirogaleus medius
AAAAAAGAAATACTATGAGATGGATTTCTCCCCACAAGGAAGATTATACTGGACTTCTGAACTTCTTTCAACTCTAAAAGTTATATATATATATATAGATATGTATATATGTATGTATGTAAAGTATATATAAAATATATAAACACACACATTTTTATATATAATTTTAAAATTATATATAATTTATTTTTCACACAGTTATAATTATGGAAATTTGTCATATGAACCAATCTCACTTACATGGCAAATTTCATGAATTCCTATTTGTTACTTGTTCTTTCCTTCTGCAGTTAAAAATTATGTATCCTATACATTCAATCACATTAGACCTCTTAAACTACCTTGTTTTTTAAAAATATTTTCAGAATTCTATACAAGAAAGTAGTCCCTTTTTATTAACTACATCCTCTCCAGGGGTTACTAATGGAGTTGACAATGCAGTTCTTCCTGCAGCTAACTTTGGCACTGTGAAAAGTAAGGACATCGTGCTAACCAGTCCAAGCCTGTCCCAAGTCACCTTGGTCACAGGGTCTCATTAATCACAATATATTTTCCATAGCAACAAAATTGCACATTCAATAAAAAGCAATTGCTCTTAGCAAGAGTGAAACCCCAGGAGATGGAGCAGGAGAGCATTATTTTTTATAATAGCTAGAAGACGTAAGATCTATTAGAAGAAAATACAGTAGGAAAGCATGGTATAAAAAATGATGTCTTCTTTAGAGAGGGCCCAGAGGGTAACTGGGCTTGTCGCATACGGGCGGGGTTCTACTTCTCATGTCTTTCAATGTAAGAGGAAGCAGATGTTTAGAGCTCTGGTGATTGGTCCAGTTTATCACATAGCAGTGCCCTACCCTAACAGTGCAATGGAAAGTAATAATTACAATAACAGCAATGGATAGCACTTACTGAATTCCTACTGTAGGCCAGACACTATACTAAGCACCATACATGCTGTATCTCATTTAACTTCACAATAACTCTTTCATCTAAGTCTTCTGGTTCACACCATTTTTGAGTGAACCAAGGCTTCACGGTTTGTCCACTATCACTGCTAGTAGAAGGGATATTAATTTCTCTGATGCCAAGTCCCACACTTTCAGCCGATTGAATATATTGTCTTCCAAGTCCTGTGCCCCAGTTTATCTCCAACAATGAAATAGTCATTGATCACTTGGGAGAAATCATTATTAAAGGTCATTATCTCTCTTCACAACTCACCTGGATGTTCTAAGCCTTCAACCCAAGACTCAAAAACTTTGGAAAGAGACTGAAGAACATCCTCAATGGATCAGAAATTTGCAGAGTTGTAAAATATGGCCTGTGGTCTAAGAAGCTTAAAGTCTTCTTTAGAATTTTCCACATATGCAACCTGAATAGAAATCAGTTTTTGTGGTCCAAATCTCAAGAATTCAGAAGTAATGGAGTTCAAATTGAGCTAATTAGGGAAATTATTGTAGGGTATCCTATATATGACCTGTATTGGAATATGACCATCCTATATATATATTGGATGGATAGAGAGAGAATGGATGGATTGATAACTGGATAGGTGCATTGATGGAGCATCTTAGATGATGGAAGGAAAAGATTGTACTTCAGGATGATCCTAAAGTTTGGGCAGGATTTCGATTGATGTGGAAATAGAAGTAAAGCTTGAAGTTGATTCTCCTGCATCTTACTGGGCTCAGGGGTATGAATCTTAGTTCGGCTACTTACTAGCCATGTAATTTAGGGCAAGTCATTAATTCCTCTAAGTATCACTTTCCTTATTCATAAGTTCATGATAATAATTTCTATTCTGTTGCAAGAATAAAATGAGATAATGATCTTCACAGGTCATCTCCTAATTTGTTCTTCATCACTCAGGTCTCATGTCAGCTGTCAGCACCTCAGTGAAGACTTTCCTGACCTCCACATGTGAACTATCTACACTGGGTGACACAATTTTCTGCTCCATTATGCTGTTTTTTCTTCTTTCTTTTCCAAAATATTGAGGGGGCACAAACGTTTTGGTTACATGTATCTCTTTTGTAATACTTAAGTCATGGCTATAAGTGTGCCAGTCACCCAAATAGTGTTCATTGTACCCATTAGGTAGGTTCCCCTCCTCCTCTCCCCTACTCCCTGTTTGATTTTCACTAAATTTTACATTCCTCTTTGCACATGTGTGCTCATCAGTTAGTTCTAGTTTAATAGAAAGTACATGTAGTGTTTGTTTTTCTATTCTTGTGATACTTCACTTAGGAAAATGGTCTCAAGTTCCATCCAAATTGTTAAAAAACATTAATTCATCCTTTTTATGGCTGAGTAGTACTCCATGGTATACATATCCCACACTGGGTGAACAAAAATGCCACATCTTTGCAATTGTGAATTGTGCTGCAATAAACGTTTGAGTGGAAGTGTCTTTTTGATAAAATGACTTTTTTTTCCCTTTGAGTAGATACCCAGGAGTGGAATTGCTGGATTGAATGGTAGGTCTACTTTTAGTTCTTTGAGGAATCTGCATGTTGTTTTCCATAGAGATTGTACTAATTTGCAGTCCCACCAATAGCTTATAAGCATTCCTTTTTCTCTGCATCCACACCAACATCTGTTGTTTTGGGACTTTTTAATAAAAGCCATTCTAACTGGGGTAAAGTGATATCTCATTGTGGTTTTAATTTGCATTTTCCTGACAATTAGTGATGTTGAGCATTTTTTCATATGTTTACTGGCCATTTGTCTATCTTCTTTTGAAAAGCTTCTGTTCATGTGTTTTGCCCACTTTTTAGTGGGGTTGTTTATTTTTTCTTGCTGATTTGTTTGAGTTCTTTGTAGATTCTGAATATTAGCCCTTTATTGGATGTATAGCTTGGGAATATTTTCTCCCATTATGTAGGTTGTCTATTTGTTCTGTTGATAATTTCTTTAGCTGTGCAGAAGCTTTTTAGTTTAATCAAATCCCATTTATTTATTTTTGTTGTTGCTGTGATTGCCATTGGGGTCTTAGTCACAAATTCTTTACCGAGGCTGATTATTTAAAAGAGTTTTTCCTACATTTTCCTCTAGAATTCTTATGGTTTCATGCCTTATATTTAAGTCTTTTATCCATTTTGAATTAATTTTTTGAGTCATGAAAGACAGGTGTCCTGTTTCATTCTTCTGCATGTGACTATCCAATTTTCTGAATACCATTTATTGAATAGGGTTTCATTTCCCCAGCCTGTGTTGTTGCCCACTTTGTTAGAGATCAGTTGGCTTCAGGTAGATGGGTTTTTTTTTATCTGCCTGGGTTCTCTATTCTGTTCTATTGTATATGTCTCTATTTTTGTACCAATACCATGCTGTTTTGGTTATGATAGCCTTGTAGTAAAGTTTGAAATCTGGTCATATGATGCTTCTAGATTTTTTCTTTTTTCTTAGGATTGTTTTGGCTACTTGGGCTCTTTTCGGGTTCCAAACAAAGTGTAGAATTAATTTTTCTAGATCTGTGAAATATGATGTTGGTATTTTGATGGGGATTGCATTGAATCTGTAAATCACTTTGAGTAGTATGGACATTTTAACAATGTTGATTCTACCAATCCATGACCAAGATATTACATATGTTTTTCCATTTGTTTGTGTCCTCTGCAATTTGTTTCCTCAGTGTTTCATAGTTATCCTTGTAGAGATCTTTCACCTCTTTGGTTAAGTATATCCCTAGGTATTTTATTTTCTTTGTAGCTATTGCAAATGGTATTGAGTCTTTGATTTGACTCTCAGCTTGACTGCTACTGGTATATAGAAATGCTACTGATTCATGTACATTGATTTTGTAAACTGAGACTTGTTTTGTTTGTTTTTTTTCCAGATATTTGTCACTCTCTATAACAATCATATTTATTCATTTGTTTATATGTTTATTTGCCTGTCTCATTCAATATAATACAATATGTTTGAGGGTGGGGAGCTTGTCTTTTTGTTCATACCTATATCCTCAGTGCTTAGAGCAATGACTGCCACAGAGTCAATGCCCAATAAACATTTTCCAATGTATGCTTGAATGAATGAAAACATGATAACCACTGGGATGTTTGTTAAAAATACAAATTCCTTGGCCGTAACCCTAGAGACTCTGATTCAGAAAATCATTCTCAAGTATTCCAAGAAATGAGAATTTTACAAGTTCTTCATGTGATGTACAACTAGGTTTCAGACTACTACATTATAAAAATTGCTTTTGCCCTCAAGGAACTTTCAATCTTCAAGGGCAGACAATATATCACTGTTTAAGGAAAGAATAACAAACATCTCTACCAATTTAATCACCATGAGACCAAATTAGAGCTCCTTTGGGCTTCCTGGTTTATAAAAAACAAAAACAAAAAAAAAATGGAAGGGAAAATCCTTTAAGGGAAAGAGGAGACAGAGGAGAGTGAAGGAAAAAAGCAAAGATAGGGTGATAAAAATAAGTACACAATAAAACGCCCCTCTGCTGTGGCCTGTTAGAACAATGATAAAGAAATAAGAAGGAAAATGCAGGAGAAACAGATGTAGCTGCCAGAAGTTAAATACACATCTGTTAAGAATGCTCTTCTCATATGCAGGGTCAGAAAAATATGTACAAATGTAGCACCTCTCTGATTGACAGAAAAACCTCAGTTCTGGCACTGGGAATCTTGTTTTCTTGACAGCACTTTGTTTTAAAGCTGGAGGCAGAGAAATGTCTTATGCATGTCCTTAAACTGGAAGGCCTTTTGTTCAGGATACTTATACCATTTGCAGATAATGATGTGCATAGCAGTTTCAGCTGTCTGCATATGCATTTTTATGTTTTTTTATGACAGCTCTGCGTACTGAACTAAAAGGCCATTTAGAACTGTCAGGCACTGACAAGCATTACCCTTTACATTTACAATTCTGTTAGCGTGCATTGTCAGGTGGGCTCACCAGACTGCAGAAATGTGATTTCCTTTGAAACCTATGTATGACTTTAATTTAATACAGCAGCCTCAAAAAAAAAAAAAAAAAAAAAAAAAAAAAAAAAAAAAAAAGAGTGTGAGCCCAAGAGAGCTTTATTAAGTATTCTTTTTCCATTAATCTCCTACTTTTTTGTTTTTATAAGACCCTTCCTTTATTCCTCGTTTCTTTCTTCCTTTTCTTTTCCTTCTTCTCTCTTTCCATTATTTCCTCTTTTCTTCCTTATTCTCTGTAGAATCCTTCATGTCAAGCAGAAGGGAAGTCAGACTAGGGAACTGAATGTACCTGTCTCAGCCATGCCAGACTATCTCTTACTTTTCATATGGCCTGAGGTTAATTTTCAGTCAAACCAATTTTTAAAAGATGTTTGGTGCAGGGTAGCACGGAGTGAATATCAGGGTCTGGACAGTGGGAACATAGAAAGAATCCATTTAATCCAACTGATGACTTATCAGTCCCCATTTTCACTGCCACCTGTCTTTGAGAGTCCCTTTCCGTCCCCCAAAACATTTATCTCAACGGTGTGGAGATCCCATCCTATCAAACACACTGACATATGCACTCGGAGAGGAATAAAAGCAGTGGGAAGCCGTGGGTTTTGCGCAGCAGGATTTTATAGTCCACCGGGGGTGGCCGGCTGTTTGCATGAAACAGAGAAGTTTCAGCTCAAACTAGGCTGAAATCAAATGCCAACAAGTATATGCTGACCTGAGACGGATTTGCCAGAAAGCTCCGAAGCTTGAGTTTCAGGGAGCCCCTCTCACCTGCCTGACCCCTGTGCATTCTGGCGCTGACTGGGAGCTGGTGAGAGTTCTAGGTGCAGAGGAGACTCCAAGTCGCAAGCAAACAGCGTTTTTCTATAAACATTTCTGATAAACTACTTTGAGAGATGACAGCAGGTGGGAGGGGAGGAAGGTCCTGAAATTTTCAGTCTCCCTTCTGTAACTTCATTTTGTATTCAAAATTGTGTATTCTTTATTTCATAAAGGGCTCCCCAAATTGTGTAAGCCTTAGGTTCCATAACCCTGGACCCTTCTCTGCTTCTGACAGCAGCCTCTGTAAGTTGTTCAGGAAGCAGTGAACAACATGGTTGAGCAGTCGAGGCAGATTTTCTTCAAAAAGCTTGCCTTCTCCTTGCTCTCAACAAAGCACAGGATTTGGCTAGGTGAAGAGGAGGGCCAAGGTATTACCAGCAAATAGAGAGAATTTTAGGAAAATATTGGTCAAAAGATAAAATTTTGAGAGCCAGTGTTTTTGGCAATGGACAAGTATTTATTTATTTTTTTTACTTTTTAAAACTGAGATAGACACAAAGTGCAATACACACTTATCTCAAGTATATGGCTTAATCAATTTTACTGTGCATAAAAACCATGGTGCCACATCCAGATCAGCACATAGAACATTTCCAGGTCCTCAGGAAGGTCCTGACTTCTGAGTATAAAATATATAATCCCCTCTACCAAATTTTTCAAAAAGGCAGGGTAGAGCATACTGGGAGAGCTGAATTTGGTATCAGGAGATCATATGTTGTATTGACCTACAAATAGAACCGCTGTTCAGAAAAGGAATTCATCCCAGAAGGGTGGCCAGTTACCTCCCCTCCTTCCTTCCCCCTAAGAATAAGGAACACCCTGACCCGCAGTCAACACCCTGATGGCAGTGTCCAGCTTGACATGTGGGTGGCGTGTCACCTATTACCTGGGTGGTGATTTGCAGTTTTGCTGGTGCCGTGGTTCCCGGTTAGAGTTGTACAACTTTGCTTTAAGCATTGCCCTTTGCTTTAAGTTCTTTGACAGATCATGGTCGCCACAGTCAGTGTGTAAGGGGTGTCGTATCAAGTCCCAACATCTTTCTTCCAATGTGCTCATCAGTAGCTTTTTTTCCCCTGGCAAAGGGGGTGGGATGAGGCCCCCAGGCTCCTGAGGGCAGGTAAGTGGAGGACAGAAAGAGTGCAAGAGGGAAGCAGGGTGGCGCGGTGGATGGCGGAGACAGACCACAGAAGACTCCAGCCCTGCCATAGACCCAGGCCATCGTCACCAGCTCCACCGTGAGCCCAGGCTGGTTAAGGCTCGCTCCCTCCTGGAAGAGAAAAGCCAAGATAGAAAACAAAATCCATACAGCGCACTCCCCCTCGGCCCCTCCTCCCCGTCTCCTCTGTGCACTAACCTCCTATGCCCTGCGGGAACCAATTACAGTATTCTAATGAGTGCAGTTTCCAATAACTGCATTTGACGGGCCTGTTACCGCCTCATCTCAGCTCACCTTTCCCAGCCATGAAGCCGCCGGCCCGGTGCTTGCTGGCTGGCTGGGCATCTCCCTGCGGAGTCACCAGTGATAGGGCCGGGGTGTAAGGACAGCGGTGTGAACACTCCTGTTCGCAGAATGCAAAGGACTGTGGAGCAAGCTGGAGTGGGAATAAACCAGTCACGTTGGTGGCTTCCGATGGACACGGTTCACTTGCTTGAAAAAGTCTTTGGGAACCAAAATGAAGAGTCACATTTTTTAAAAAGCCCCCGTGACCTGGATATGTTTGTAGAAAAGGGGTAAATTGTAGTGGTTTAAAGCAAGAGCACTGGATGTGGGAAGACTTACCTGAGACTTATGTCTCCATCACTTACTATCATAGCTGCCTGAACTCCAGCAAGTTCCTTAATATCTGAATAAGCCTCAGTTTTATCATCCATAAAATGGGAATACTAGTAGTCCCTACTTTGTAGGGCTATTGTAAGTGTTTAAAGAATAGTACGTGCCAAGCTCTTTGTATTTTTTCTTGGCTTGCTGAATAAAATAGAGCTATTGTTATTCTAATACGGCTTGGCCTAACAAAGATGGAAATAAATATAAATTCTTATCACTTACTGGCAAAGCCCTGCCCCCTCCCCTTGGTTCTGCTCTGTCTCTGCCCAGACCCTGTCTCAGGTTGCTATGCAGCACTATGGCAGACACCTCTACTCTATGCAGCCGTCACAAAGCATGTGATAAATCTTCACGTACTTGGGGGCACATGCTCTGAGATATGCTAACTGAGAAAGTAAGTTTTGTCCATGACATACATGCATATGTATATATGTAGGTATGAAAACACATGAAAAGGCATTTACCACCCTCCTCTTGGAATGAGGAGTGTAAATTATTGTGTGGGGGGGCACCGGATGGAAAGGGAGATAATTTCACATTTTTTTCTGACTGCTCCAGGACTGTTTTTTTAAAACAGGAATGTATTCAGGGCAATTAAAAAAAGAAGTAATAAAAATGTGTTTCAGTGGTCCAGAGTTAAAGGCTGTGGTTTTGTTACTGTTTGGGGCCTTGAAGGGCCACCCCCCCGCTGGGGCCCCTCCACACCCACCTAGGCCAAAGCAAAACAGCCCCCCTCTACCACTTTGTCACTTATTCCAACTCTTTTTCTCTTGCCCGTTCTCAAGAGACTGTGCCACTCAAGCTTCCGACCCTCTACCCATTGATTGTAAGGATTTTGGAGTTTTATAATCCTTTAAAGTATTTCCCGAGAGAGAGAGAGAGAGAGAGAGAGAGAGAGAGAGAGAGAGATATTATATCCAAATTGCTTATAAAGAAAATTTAAATTTACAAATAGATAATTTGGAAAGTTACTATTGTCTTTGTATGGAAATTTGAGAATTCATCAAAACATCTCTTTAACTCTCTGGCTCCCTTATGCACCTGAAGAGTTGGCTTACTGCTCGTCAACCACCTCGAGGAGACAGGGGGACAGTGTTGGCCGCCACCAGTGAGTCAAGAGCAACACCAAATGCGGATCAACATTCTGCAGAGCCAAGCCAAGTCAATGAGAGCTAGGAACGGGTCTGGGGAAATCTGATGGAACTCTCTTTGTGTAAGTGCTTTTTGCAGTTTGCAATTATATGTTTGAAGTCAGTAAAGAAATTAGCATCTCTCTTAAGGAGTCTGTACTCAGGATGAGAAGCTCAACTCAGACAAGAAAAGAAAAGTTAGAGAGGCAGGGAGAAGGCTGTGCTGTCTCTGAGCATGCTGAGCCTACATCCAGGCTCGCCTCTCTTCCTCCGTGTCTGCCTCTCTCCTCCCCACCCTCCCGTTGACTCTCTCCTCTCCACCTTCCTGACTTAGCAACTTTGCACAGGTTGTTCCTTAAGCCTTAAACACTCTTCCCCAATTGATTGCCTCTCTGACTCCTGCTCACCCTCTGGGTTTCAACTCCTAAGCTCCCTGCCCAGCAATGTCATCGTTGACTTAACCAAATGGCCACCCATTATAAATTGCTCCCTTGTCATTTTTTTCTCATTAAACCAAGTTATTTCCCCTCATAACACATATCAATCACAGCTTATAATCATATATTAATTTGTCCATTAAATATATGTAACGTCTGTCTTCCATGAGATTGTAGGACTCTTAATTGTGTTATCCTCTGATCAGTGCTTAGCACGGTGTCTGGAGCATAGTAGATGGTCAATAAATATTTGTTGAACAAAGGGATACATTAATTAAATTAAATTAATCAATCAATTACTGTAGGTATCCCACAACAAATACTTATAAGTCTTCACTTACTCTGCTCCATTTCCCTGAAAGCTCTTCTTTCTCCTCTCCATTTATCCAAATCCTAATGAGCCTCAAACCCCAATAACAAGGATGGTGATAAGGTTGATGATTTGATGCCATTTGGACCGAGGACTGAGAATTCCATATAAATGTAATCTTATTTGATCTTCATAACTCTATTGTTATTATCAAATATCAGAGGACAGCCAACTCAAAAACCCTCCAGCAATGCAAGGATTCAGAAATCTGCATCTCAGAGCCCAGGTTTGCTGGGGAATTGAGGGGTGAGGACAGCGCCCCAGCTCTTTGTCATTTGCACTTGGCCTCTCTCTGGAGTGTCTGTCTTTTAAGCTGAAGGGCAGTGGCTGCTACTGCAGCTTCCTTGCTTTTGTAATTCTCTCCTGCACTCTGGGACTGCTGGATTCTGCCGAAGAGGGAAGAGCAGAGAGAGATTTGTTATTGCTTTTCTGATGTTTTTGGTTACTTGGTCCTTGGGGGGTTATAGGTGGGGGAGAAGGAGCCAGAGATACGTGGCAGCCCTGGACTGCTAAGATGTAAGGTGAGCGATGGAGAAAGTGCTATGATTTGTGAGGCAGTGAAAATTGTCATTCCCACCGCCACTCCCACAGCCAGCCCACCTTCATCTTAGCCACAAGCTCCCAAAGTACAGAGGTCAGAGGTCAGTCTGCTGTGTGCAAGCAACCTGGGCGGTAGGTGCATCTACTTTGAGAGCCTCAGTTTCCTCACCTCCAAAATGGAAACAAGAATTGTGGGGCGCGGCGGCAACGCCATTCTAAGATGGCGCCCGTATCCGGTGGT
>VBSM01003214.1:7821266-7855726 GCA_008086735.1 Cheirogaleus medius
CAGAAGAACTCCAGTTGCCGTGTCTTCCTTGCTGGCAAGGCGGGCGCGACAAAGAATAGTCCATATCCCACTGAGTTGCATGAGGATTTGATGAGATAAAGTGTGTGAAACCTTCACATAGTGCCTGGTTCGACATCATACTCTCAACAGGCATTAGTCACTGTTTTCATTGTTTATTCACTAAATGCCTGAAGTCAAGCACCCGTCTGAATCCAAACCCAGGTTTTCCTGATTCCTAACTGTGTTCTTTTCGAATCATCCCTGACTGTTTGCCTTCACTGTGAACAGAGAGGGAGAAGAAGGAAGATTAATTAAGAAAGCGTCGTAAAAAAAAAAAAAAAATTCACCGAATATCGAGTGGATGTAATATTAACATACGTAATTACGTCTCAACTTCAGAAGCTATAATATCAAAGATAAAAATCATGTCAGCTTCAATCTTTTTCTCATTGTAGATTCAGACCATTACATTAATGACTAACTTTCTGAGCTGTATAATTTTCTCTTGGAAAGATACCTTTTCTTGAGCTTAAGTACAGAAGCCCTTTTCCAGGCGTACCTTGGACTTGAAAGAGGCAGAGAAACCTCCATGCTGGATCCTCTGTCCTCCCTTCCTGCCGTCATGCTTGTCCGTGGGCTACTGCCACCAAGGGGAAACAAAGGCAGCCAGTCATGCAGGCAGCCACGCCTTGCCTTTGGCCAGGCTGTGGAACTGGGTCCCACCGACTTCAGCGAGAGATCGGAGCTGTGTGAGTAAGCCACCGAGTGTCACCAGCCTTCTGGGCTGGGCTTGTTCCTAAAGAAGAGCTCCCCAAGCACCTTGTAAATAGGCCCTCGCCCATTGTAATAATCAGAAGCCCCTGTTCGGACCCTCCCTCTGAGCAAGAGAGCAGAGTCTGTCTGTGGGAGCCACAGTGTGGCATCTTCTCCCTGGAACTCAGTCTGTGTCGCCTCCCAAGAGGTAAGAAATGAAAGACATCCTGAACATTTTTGCCGTATCGGATGCAAGCATAACATCTTTTTAAGTTCTTCTCTTTTTTTTCCCCAGAACTAAGGATAGAACTGGGGCACAGAGGACCCCATTTCTTAGACTTGACGTTCAGGGATTTGCCCAAGGTCAAAAGCGCTTCTATACAGAACACAAGGCTCTATGGTCTAATGCCTTCTGCAGCCTTCTGAAACGATGAGCCAAATGGGAGGGAAAGGAGGTAGTTTGACTTTTGTTTATTTATTATTTTCTTTTGTTTTGGTGCCTTCTCTCCTCCAGGCCTCTGCCCCCATCCCACTTCCTCCCCTCTTTCCATTAAGTGACCAGTTCTGACTACTCAGAGCACTTCCTCCCCAAAGGAGCATCTTTTCTTTTCTCTGGACTCCCCTCCTGTCCTCCCCTTCCCTTCTCATCATGAACCCAATTTGTCTACACTGGGAGAGGCCTCATGTACACTATATATACCCTAGTCTTAGTCCATTACCCCAACAGCTTCCCAGGGCTTAGGCTGATGATACAGATGTCTACGTATGGGTTCCCCAGAGAACAGACCAGACAACACGCCTATTCAGGCTCTGGAGATGGGCTCCGAGTCATTTGGACAGAAAAATCCAGTGTCCTTGGTATGCAGAGTGTGGCCTAGAAGGTGGTAGGGCACAGGCTGCAGATGGGCACATTTCCATGGCCCTGTGGACAAGGTCCGGGGCGGCACCTTCTGAAGCTTGAGGCCCAGGGCAGGATTTTTCTTGCCTAGGTCTAATGACGGTACTAACGTAAAGGGGAGATGTGCCATGTTACGTACATGTATTTACAATCAAGCTGCTTCTTGTACGGGCAGCTCTACATAGACTACTCTAAGTTGTTTAACTGCAGAGACTTGCTAATTTAATGATGGTTAATGGTATACTGGACAAGAGGGCAGTGGGGAGGCATATCGGTTCACATTAAGATAGGTAACCCCTCCCAGACAGCACTGACCAGCACATAGTAGGTACTTAGTAAATGCATTACATTTAAATAAATGAATGACCTATTATAATTTTATAAAGGGTTTCATATATGAAAGGAGAGACCACTGGTGGGTATTACAGGCACTAATAGCAGATAAAAGACATTTTGATTGATTTGTAAAGCACCTCCTTATTAGAGGTGACCCCTCTATATTAGCTGACAACAGATAACACAAGCTATTTCTGCTCATAAAGCATTTATGGCTGCACCCAGAGCTCAGAGAATATATGCATGATGCTACCAAATAAAATATTTTTAAAGCAGGATTTCTTGAGCCATTGTCACCATTGACATTTGGGGCTGGATAATTCTTTGTTATGGGAGACTGTCCTAGGGGTTGGGAAATGTTTGGCAGCATCCTTTGCTTCTACCCATTAGATACCAGTAGCATTGCCTCCCAGTTTTGACAACCAAAAATGTCTCCAGACAACAGTGTCAAATGTTCCCCAAGGGACAAAATCGCCTTCTTAAAGGAATGGATTCTAGATAGCTCGGTGTCATCTGCACCAGCCAGAGTACATACCAAGCTGGAATCACAGCAGGCTTCAGTCGCACCCAGATTTAGTAAGGAAAAGTGGGAGTTAGGGCAAGCCAAACTAAACATGGTTCTCTTTGTTTCATCAGTCTTTAAGATAGCATAGCAAATGGTTATTTTAAGCTAAAAATTAAAATGAAAAGTAATGATGTTTAAATCTCTTACAGTAATAGCTCCACTGATTTCTGTGTTGTTGTTTTGTGTGTGTGTGTGTGTGTGTGTGTGTGCGCGCGCATTAGGGAATGAGCCAGAGTGAATGTGCTAAAAGTTCAAATGCAGAATGAGATAAACAGAGGATGAGAAAGCATCTGCCAAAAGCATCTCTAGTCTCAATTCTCAATGATGCATGCTTTTTTGGCAGATTCAGGAAAGGGTGATGCAGTACAGAGGCAGCCCCCCATTTCCACGGACGCTCCCCACGCCCCTTTCCTACTGCTGGTCTTCCACCTCCGCCGCTTCCCGTACCAAGCAGGAAGTTGTGGCTTAGTGACTTACGACATGCACGTGTGACTGTCATGACTTGCTGGAACCAGAACTTCATGACGTTTCAGCATGTGTGGCTGTAGTAGATGTCATTTGGGGTCCAAGAAATCCCAGGATGCAATTAGGCACATTTACTTGTGTTACAAGGGCAAAAATTATTTATGCCTGAGAGCACACAGTGTTGCCTCTTTCCTGCTTTTTCTGAGCAGGAAAGGATCATTTCTTGCTAAGTTAGCTTCCAGAATCTTTTTTGCCATGGAGAATCTAGTTAGTAAAATTAAAGGAGGACTTAATTTAAACTCTATAATGGAAAGCAAGAGTGGGTAGGAGATAGAAAAGCTACATTGATTGTATATCAGTGAAAATTCTTGGAAGAAGAAGGAAGAGATACTTGGAGGAATGTGGAGCACATTATGGATGGTTAAAATATTTTTAATTTTTAATATTTTAAAAGTTCAAATATTTTACTATACATTAAGACTACTTTGGGTAAATAATAGATGTACTTTAACTAACAATTTAACTGCAGAATAGAGGTTTTTTTTAAAAAAAATTAAATAATACAAGGCTGAGACTGAGCCATGTGGTCCCAGGGCTACATTTGGAAGTAACTTACTATCCTAACTTCCCAGTCAGGCTCATCTTCACAGCTACTGTGAGGCCTGTGTCATTCATCACATACAAATTCATTAAATAACTACCATGTGACAGTCCTGTGTGAGATCCTGATGGCACAAAGAAGAGGGAGAAAGAGCCCCTGCCCTCAAAGAACTTACAGTCTTGTCTATAAGTAATTTATCAATAAATACACATGGCAACACATGTACACATGTACGTACAAGCTAAACCTGGTATTTTCATAGTAATAAAATGTACTCCAAAATTGTACCTAGCCTTCCAAAGAATCATTAAAATTGGCAAAAATTTCCCAACTGAATTAGATGGACGCATACAATGTGAATGACTTCATTAGAACTACTCAGTCCTCATAAATTTCTGGATATATCTAGAATAACAGGATTCAGAAAGATGTTTATTACATGTTTATTACAGTCTGTACTTTCCTTGCTAAATCTGATACGGCTCCAGCAATGAACAACAGATCTTTCTAACATAGTGACACAGAGTCAGAGTCAACATAATTTCAGGAGCAGGGCTGGGAGACGAGAAAACGCCTCCCTCTGATGCATGCCTTCCATTGTATTTCAGATAGATGCCATTGCAAACTTAAACTCTTTTTCTGCTCCTTCAGCTAACTGTAGGAAGGAGACTTCTGTCTATTTCTCTCTCTGGGTCTGGGGACATGTTATATTCCATTAGCAGCCTCTTTGATTTTTCATCTAAAGCCCTTCCCTTGCCTTGGATATTGGCTAACATTTTCCACTGGTCAGAAACTTTGTTTATACAGCTGATCAAGTTAACGGTTCATCTCCTCTGCTCTGTAGGCACTCCAATTCTACCGTCATCATAACTAGGACTGGTTATTTTACTTGGCAGAATTATTTCAGTAATACAAGATAACCAAATTAGATTGGTGATCGATTAGTTTTGTTCAGTACTCATTCCAGTAAATAAAACCAACCAGGCTCCAAATGGTTGAATTGCTATTGCAGTAGAGACCTCGGGGAATTTCATAAAATCCTACTTTGCAACCAGATATATACTGTGTAGCAAAGACCCACACTTTTTCCCCTTGCTCAGTGGCGGTGGCTAGTTTTCTATGCTACATAGATTGGAAATAGCACCATTTGTAAAAGTTGTCTCTGAAAACCTCTGGACGCAAAGAGGAGTCTAAAGGCCTAAGAACTGCTGCTTAAAATTATTTACTAGCTGCTCAATTTTCCATTTCCATTTCTGTGTAAACCCTGATATGGGCAAAATTTGAAGGATCATCATAATCTTTGCATTGATGAATACAGCAGATTGATTGTTAAATCATACATAGGTGAACTTTTTTTTTTAAATATCTTCCTCTAATTTGAAGGGAAAAGATGAATTTTTTAAAAAAGGAAAACATGTAAGATATAATGGAGAATTTATCAATACATTTCAAAATGTATTTTTTTTAATAAAAAAATCTTAAGTTCCGGAGAGAATTTTGCCACTGACTTAACATGTGAGCTTAAAATATCTTGTTTGCACTTGCAATTTCGGTAGAATAAAAGTAATAATTAGGGTCCTATCTACATCACCAAGTTATCATGGAAACCAAATAGGACGCTGTATGTGGAAGCACTTTCTGAAGTCTAAGAAAATATTAAAAACCGTGAGACTGCTAGCAGGGCTCCTTAAAATGTGAGATGCATTTCTGGTGAGATGAGAGACAGACACTCTTCAGCATCCAGGACTTCACGCTCAGAAATGGACGTTAAACAGTATTGAACTGCATAGTGAGAAAGTCATTCCCTTTTTAATTCTCAGTCACCTTTTCTGATTCCTCCAAGGAGCAAGTCTTCCTCTGCCACTAGCATGTCCTCAACATGTCCTTAACACTTGCTAAATTCTCTTTACCTTAAAGAAAGAGCAGGCCTCGGGCATGGAGACTTGAACAGGCAAAAGCATTTAATTAGCTTTTAATATCATGGTTTAGTTTTCCTTGTTCATGTATTTTTGTAGTAAACTCCTTAGTGACAAGTGGTAATGCCTTTCCATTAATACTAGTAACATAAAGTTTCATTTCTATGCAAATGTATTTATGTGGGGAAAAAAGGACCATTTTAAAGACAAATATTAAGTAAATAAATAACAGTCAAGAGATATGAGAATTTGACAAAAATTGCGAATGTGATATGAACATGATTGAAGTTTGGAAATACACATACTAGCATGTGGAATGCATAGGCCAAGCCCTAATATGTTTATCTTTGAGACAGTTAGCACTTTTTTTGTATGTCTGTTTTTATTCTTTTTTTAATTGGTGTGTAATAGATGTATACAGTTTCGGGGTATATGTGATACTTTAACACATCGTAAAGATGAAGTCAGTGCATTTGGGATATTCGTCACCTTAAATATTTGTCTTTTCTTTATGCAAGAACCATTTCAATTCTTCTCTTCTAGTTATTTTGAAAAATACAATAGATAATTGTAAACTATAGTCACCTTTTCTTGTGTTTCATCCCTCATCATCCTTAAATGATCCTTACAAAGAAATAAAGGAAGGAAGTTGGAACTTTCAGCTGCCATTTTAACTTCCACTGATAAACCCATCCACTAAGGGAATCTAGGCACTGGAATCCCACTTACATCTTCTAAACTTTTCAAACAATAAAAATCGACAGCATTGGCCGGACTAAAGAGACAGCCCTCTCCCCAAGAGTCCGGTTTGTCTCATTAACCTTGGAAAGGGACACACATATGCGGTATATCAACCACATTCAGAATGAGCATCAACATTTCGATGGAATGCACCTTGCTCTATCTTCTAGAGACGATATGAATCCATGATCAATTATAATTTTGAAGAAGTTGTGGGCAAGCTAATCCCCTCTGATCATAGCATTTACTCACCATTTTCCTCTCTCTCTCTCTCTCTTTCTGTCTCTCTCCCCCCTTGCCCCTTCCCCTCCATGGGGAAGGGAGTAGAAAAATCTTTTCAAACAGTTGTGTCAGAATAAGAGGCATGGAAAATTTGTTGGTAAGTTTCTAAAACACTGTTTCTGAACATTTGTGGATGAGCTCAATTTAGAAAAAGTGAAGAAAGCACATGATGACATTCAGGCAGCTTGGAAGCCTATTTTTTTCCATATAATATTGTGCTGAATAAGATCCCAAAGTAATGATTTCCACTTGTTAATAAATGCTTGCTTGAAGTGAAGAAGTCTTGAAGAAGGAGAAGAAATAATAACGAAAACACCACTGGGATCCTCTTCATTCCTTTCAAAAATGTTCAACTCCAACCCTGGAAAAGTTAACTGAATCTCATCCCAACATCTAATGCTGCCTCTCTTGTGGGCTTTTTTGGTTTTTTTTTAATTGGTGCATCTTTTTTTCCTACAGTCTCCCAGCTTGTGTTTATATAATTATTGTCGCAAGTGCAGGTATTTGACACTTTAATAACATATTATTGCACTTTAAGGAAAACACACCCTTCGGCACTATTCTCCTTGCCTGGGTGTAGGTCTCGTCTTCAGAGCAGATGTGCGTTGCTGTTACGAAAGGGTTCTAGAATGCTGGAGTCCGAGGAGCTGGGAGGCGAGCACCAATTATGTCATAGGGTGTCAGTGCCCAGTTACAACACTAATATAACCAGCTTTTTTATTATTTTTAATTTGTTTTTTCGTTTTAATTATTCCCATATATACTTCAGAGTTCTCTTTACGGAAAGTCAGGATTTGGGTTGCTAATATGTTTTTCACCTAAACAGGACAGGGAACTTTTTTATGGTCTGATTTTTAGGAGTATCAGGAATATCTTACAAAAAAACAAACAAAACAAACAAAGCAAAAGCAAAATCCTCTGCTATGGCCTGGTCACTGATAACTGAAAATATATCTTTTATGCCTGGCATGCCATAGGTTTCTAATAAATGTATATTAAATGAACTAATTGAATAAATAAACTAACAACACTTTTCTACCTTTTAGTCAGTTTAGTTGTATGCCTTTCCTATTTCTCCCATTCTTAGAGACTGGAATCATGCATAATCATGTGTTCTGGAAAGAATGAAATAGCACCTCACTCACTCACGGGAGGGCTATTTCATCTCTAACTCCTAGTCCCATGTTCTTTCCACATCATTATTATTACAAGTTTACCTTATAGAGAGATAATGGAGATTAATTCCTTGGGAACTTTGTAGAGATTTTATTTATTTATTTATTTATTTATGTATTTGTTTGACTAGAACAGGGGTTAACCAACTGTGGTCCTAGGGGCCAAAGCCTGCTGCATGGTTTTGTAAATAAAGTTTTATTAGAACACAGTCATGCCCATTAGTTTATATATCATCTAAGACTCCTTTGGCACTATAATTAACAAGGTTGAATGGTCATATCAGAGACCATACAGGGGGCTAAATAATTACTATCTGGTCTTTTGCGTAATAAGTTTGCTGACTTTTGGAGCAGAGGGAATTTTGGAGGTAGATAGGAGTTAGAAGAGCACTACATTTCTCAAATTCTATTTACAATGATTTATTAATTCAAAGTTTAACTTTCTATTGACTCAAAGTTGTATGAGCTTGCCTTTATATAAATCTTAATATAGCATGGAAGATAATATATCAGTTTAATAATGTTAATTAATTTTTACCCCCATTGTTTTAACAGTATTAAAAAATAACAATAATTGTAACAATATGCTGCTCTTTTTGATAGAATAAAAGAATAATCTTTCTCAGGATCGGTGAAGTTGAGTTTACAATCGTATAAATCAGCTGCAAACCTTTGCAGCAACATAAGACCAAATGTATGAACGTCACAAAGTAAGTTAATTTGTACCTTGTACCTCCCTTTCCCTCAAGTGATTCAATTTCAAATAACAGTAGCAAAAAGTCTCAAAAAACTTTAGAAATGCTCTTGCGTCCTGAGGATTGGTACCAGGACACCTGTGTATGTGCTTTGCTATTTCCCAGCAGAAGCAGCAAAATGCGATGCCTCAACTTACGAATGCTGCTGTCACAGACCTGCTGGCTTACTTGGGGGACTCTGCTGCCGCAAGAATAAGACATGTGGCAAGGAGGATGCATTCGTTTGTCTCTGCTCCTTCCCAGCCAAGCTTCTCAGGCTATGTGTCTCCACTTATTGTGTGTAGCCACTCTGGGGAGGGAGGGGTGAGCCTGTATCCACACCGCAGCATCTTGCTTAGGGGCGACCAGGAACCTAAACGTGCTGGGTACAAGAGGAAGCTCAAGGCACAGCATTGGGAAGAAAGGAAAGGAGTTTGGTTAAAGTAGCCAGCCACCTCACTCAAGAAAAGAGTAATAATTAATTACCATTTTGTTTGTGTCTATTATATGCCAAGCTTTGAGCTAATTAAACATTTGTCATAACTAATAGCAGCTAATTATCCCCACTTAAAGATGAAGAAACTGAGGCTCAGAGAACTTAAGCAATTAGCCCAACGTCACACAGATGACATAGGTGGCACAGCAAAGATTTGGCTCCAAAGACCTTGTTCTTTAAAATGCTAAGTGAGGGACTTTTTTGCAGAGGACCTGGTATTTCAGGAGCTGGTATTGTCATTTGGCCTCTGACCTAGAGTTTTTCAATATGCAAACCAAGTCTTCAAGGGAGTCCTACAAGAGGACCTGGAACAGAAAGAATTTTTACTGTTTCCAGTCTAAGAACATTCTCCTGTCCATCTAACGTGGCTTTCCCCAGAAACTGTTTGGTGTATGATGATCAATTAAGAGTCATCCTCCATCCTAACGGACACGCAAACTGCATTGCCCTGATTTTGACTACACAAGAGATCAGGTCAGGTGAAGATGGTCAGCAAAGCCCAGGTTTTCAGGGGACTGGGATGCAGCCCGGGGTCTCCTACTCAAATGGGAGGCCTCTCAACCTTCTCAAAAGACCTCTCCTTGAAAACCTATGGGTCTGCTCCTCTGAAAAGCCACGGGGAATGCTGGCAGGCACCTAAATGGGAAAAGGAGAATCGAATGAGAAATGGCATGGGAAACACACACACACACACACCCCCCACGTGTTACAGGGAGCAAGCGTTCTCTCCTTGAACACTGGCCTAGAAACTTAGGATTCAAATCAGAGTAGATCATGCCAACCCTCATAGTATCCCTGAGGGGCTGTGAGCTGGGGCTCATTCCTTAAACTCCATGTTTCATTGCCAAGCCTCTTACCTGAGTCCTGGGTCTCAGGGAAGCTTCGATTTCTGAGGAGCAACCAGAATGTTTTTGGGCTCCTGAGAGAAATGATAAAGGCAGCTGTGAGGTCTTGGGAAAGGCTCCGATCACCAGGACTGAGATTATATTTTTCCAGAAGGAAGAAGGAGATACAGACTATTCCCCCCAAAACATCACTGCCATTATTATAATTCATGGTGCTTCTTATTAGCAATGATCAGCTGATCAGCTAGCACTATGGATCACCCTGTGCCAGGCAATGCACTCAGCACCTTCCCATATTATCCCATTAAATCTTCCCAAAGACCCTAAATGGTAAATTCTATGGTTATGCTCATTTTACAAAGAATTATGGAAGTGAAGTATAGGGCTAGCATAAAAACAAACACAGAGACCACTGACAACCCAATTTTAAAATGGCAAAAGACCTAAATAGACGTTTCTAAAAGGAAGACATACAAATGGATAGTGTGTGCCTGAAAAAAGTAGACACACGGTAGCCCTTAGCAACATGCAGCTTTGAGCTCCTGAGATACACTGTGGGTGCCAAACACATCCAGGTGTTCGAAGACTTAGTACAAAAAGGAAAACGGATGCAAAACAGTTTCTGAACAAATGTTTAGTATTACTTATTGAAATGATATTTTGAATATGTCCAAAAATACTATTAAAATTAACTTTACCTGTTTTGGTTTCATTTTGTTTTTGTTTTTTTTACTTTTTCTAATATGACTGCTAGAGAATTTGAAATTATGTATGTGCCTAGTCTATGGCTCCCACTCTATTTCTATGGCATAGAGTAGAATTCTAGAACAGAGGCCAGCAAACTATGGCCCTCGGGCCAAATGCAGCCCACAACCTGGTTTCGTACAGCTTATAAGGTAAAAATGGTAGAATGATTTTTACATTTTTAAAGGGTTGTAAAAAAATTTTTTAATGCGACAGAGAGACTGTATGTGGCTTGCAAAGCCTAAAATATTTGCTATAAGTCTTTTACAGAAAAAGTTTGCCGACCCCTCATTTAGATGGTTAAGTGACATAGCAGGCCTCAAACCCAGGGCCACCAACCCCAACATCTACCCTTTATTCACTTATAACATCTGCTAGATACTTATTGGATGCTAGACATTGCATAGAACCTTTATTTAGTATCTCACTTAATTCTGAGATTAAATAATGCCAATTACTAATGTTTATTAACAGCTACAATACTATGTAAGATTAATAATGTTATTGCATCTATTTGAAAGATGAGCAAGATGAATTATTGTAATTTGTCTTAAATCACACAGCTAATAAGTAATGGGACTGAGATTTGAATCCACTTTGTCCTGAAGGGTGTAACTGTAGACCCTTGATACCTCCTACTACTGAATCCCTGTATAGGCTTGGTCAGAGCCAGCCTCTTCATCGATATAAGCACCATATAACCTACTCCCTGAGTGTTTATCTGAGGTGGCGTGGTCTCCTCTGGTATAATCCAATCCAGGAATCCACAAACTATTGCCCCCAGGTCAAAGTTCACCTCATTATCTTTTTTTCTATAAATAAAGTTTTATTAGAACACACCTCTGTCCTTTTGTTTATATTCTATCTATGGGTGCTTTCATGCTACAATGGAGGAGTTGGCTAATGGAAAGAGAGACCACACATCCCACAAAGCAGAAAATATTTACTACCTGGGTCTTTATGGAGAAAATTAGCCAATCTCTCATGTAATTTGCTCAGGACAAGGGTAACAGTTGCACCTTCTATGGGGGTCAAAGTGCTTAGTGCAGTGTGAGCTGGTGAGGGCCTAACGGAGTGGTCAGGGGAGTGAGTGAGCGAGTGATGGGTGGGAGGGGAGAATCAAGAGGGCTCCTGTCCTCTTGTCCATGTCCAGAGCCCCCTTTGTTACAGCACACGGACTACGCACAACTCAGATATCGCCATCTAAAGAGATGGCTCTCAAAGAAGAGCTGATGTTGGGATCCTTCCCTATTCTTTTCCCACTTCCTTTCCCAATACTTGACCAGGAATACGTGTATTATATTTCACTTAAAATATACATGGAATTTAAAATGAGGGGAAACGTGGTTGGCAAGAGCAAAAATACTTTGCAAACCATCTGGGATGCTCTCTTGTTTGTCCTGGAGCTGAGTGCCACTGTCCTCCATGGAGAAATAATTTTCACAAAACCCACATTAGTTTCAGGACAATGGGACCCTTCACACTTAAGTAAAACCAACAGGAGTGTGTAATGTTGACCCCACTATGGCTTGAGAAAGGAACTGGCAAGTGACTGTACGTGAAACAAAGGTGGCAGCTCAAGGCTGCCTGGGGGAGGCCCACGGCAAGAGCTGTTGCATAAGGCGACCATGTGCCATTTCCAAACGATGTAATAATAGCCCCCATTACAGAGCGCCTCCTATGTTCCAGGCACTTTTCTAAGTGACTTATATACTTTACCTCAATTAATCCTCCCAGCAAGCACATGAGATGGGTCCTTTTATTGTCCACATTTCAATTGGAGGAAACTGAGAATTAGGCAGCTTAAATAATTTTCCCCAAGGCCACACAACGGCTAAGTGGCAGCGCCAGGACTTAAATCCAGATCCAGGACTAGCTAACACCAAGGCCTCTGCCTCCTATTATTATTCTACACTAGACTCCCCATAAGTTCGCCCATAACATTAGTTCGGTTCCCCATGCCCTTTGACCCATAGCCGTGCTGGGCACATGGTCAGCACTCAGCAATCACTCATTTCCTCCTTTGTGTATTTAAAAATATGTATTAAGACTTACTTTATGCTTAGCACCATGCTAGGTGATGGGGATTCGATGGCGATCTAAGACACGTGGACTTAAATAAAATTTATTAATTTACAAAAGGGCATCATGGGATTTTGCACCAGCTATTTTTGTATCTAAAACACACAAAACTTATGGAAGCTTTGTCCATTTTACTCCCTGTGCTTATCCATTTCTTCTTGCTTGAAGGAAGACTTATTTTTCTATCTTATGTCTCTGTCCCTCTTGCCCTATCCCTTTCTCCCTTCTCCAAAAAAAAATCCCAGCCCCCGAAACGGTCTACATATTGTAAAAAAAATTTCTCAAACCACAGGGGTGATGTAACTCTATAACTCTAGGCCTGTTTTTTCTCTCTCTCACACACAAGATATTGGATATGAGTGAGATTTTTTAAAATTGGTTTTTAAATGTGATGAAAAGAGTGTCCTTTTCACCAGAACAAAACAACCCCTAATGCTGAAGCCTCCTTCCTGATATGGTTGACTTCCAAAGATGAGGAAATCTGTGCACTGGGCCGCGGGCTCCGGAAAAAGTATGGGGACAAAGAGAAGCCATGGATTTTAAAGACCTTCGATGTTGACAATGACCTGGAGGCTGCCTTCAGGCCCGTACTTAGATGGGCAGGGGCTCAGCAAGGCTTGCTTACAATCTGGCTGATACGACAGGGTTTTTGCCATGGAAAGTGTTCGCATTGGAGCGTTTCTCAGCTAGTCACTAGCCATCAATTACTTAAGAGTCAGATCTTGGCCAGAGGCCCCCGTTCCACAAAGTATGTCATTCTGTGTTCACAGAAATGGAGTTTACAGTCCTGCCACTAAATTAAAAGTGGTGCTTCCAAATTAAAAGCAGACAGGACAGATGTGCAGGGAAGAAACGAAGACTCACATCTTTTGTGAATCAGCTGATCCTTGTGCCAGAACTTGAAATCAGCTTTTCCTGTAGAGGCCTCGACTACACCACACCTATGTAAGCCGCATTAAATGAGGTGGAATTAACATTTTACCAGATATTTCCTCCACTCTGCCATCTGGAGAAGGATGAAGAGCTCAGTGAAGCCCAGCATCCCAAGGACTCTGCAACAAGGGAACGTGGGGACAGCACTGGAGGGTGGCCACATCCAGCCTGCCCCCTCATTGAGCAATACGGGGCCATTCAGGACATGAGGGGGTGGGTGGAAAGCACGTGAAACCGAGCGTGGCACTGGAAGGGTTCAAGCCTATCCGGAAACTGCAGGTCTGCTCTCCTCAGGGGAAAATGATGAAAAATAAGGTTCTCAACAAGGCCTGCCTTGTTGATCAATTCATGATATAACTATTAGCTTTAATGTATAGGGCACTTATTATATTAAATTTGAGAACTTCCAATATGATCAGGTTACTCCTTGCTTGATAGAACTCAGTGGCGTCCCATCACCCTACTTACAAACACCAACACCCTTCACTGGCCAGCAGGGCCTGGGGGGGCTGGTCCCTGCCTTCCCAACACCACTTCTCTCCTGCACGCTGGGCTCTGGACACGCTGATGTTCTTTCCATTTCTCCCGCACGCCACGTTCTCTTCCATGTCAAGTCCTTCCTTTTGCTGCAGTGCTTGTCCAGCCATTTTGGTTTTTAACCTCTTCCTTGAGAAATAATTCACATATACCCAATTCACCCATTTACAGGGGACAATCCAACGGTTTTGAGCATATTCAGAGTTGTGCGAGCACTGCCACAATCTATTTCAAAACGTTTTTATCACCCCCAAAAGAAATCCTTTACCTGTCAGCAGTCACTTCCCATTTCCGCATGACATCCCTCTACCCTCAGCCCTACAAAATCGCTAATCTGCCTTCTACTCTGTCTCTTCTGTCTCCTATTGCAGACATTTCATACAAATGGAATTTTACAATATGTGTTTTTATGTGTCTGGCTTTTTTTACTTAGCACAATGTTTTTAAGGTTCATCCATGTTGTACCAGGTGTCAGTATTATGTTCTTTTTTAATCATCAAGAAATAGTCCACTGTACAAATAGACCACATTTTGTTTATCCATTCACAAGTGGATAGACATTTGAGTTGTTTCCACTTTTTGACTATTATGAATAATGCTGCTATGTGCATTCATGTATAAGGTTTTGTGTGGATGTATATTTTCATTTCTCTTGGGTTTATACCCTGGGATAGAATTTCTGGGTAATATACAAACTCTATGTTTAGCATTTTGAGGCAACCACTGTATTTTTGACCTAACATTAACCACTACTCATCCTTCACGTCTCAAATAAAATGCAACTTTCTCACAAATTATTATTGTCCCCTCACTTCCTCTTGAGTCAAGTACCCCAGTTAAATGCCTCTCATAACCTACTGTGTCTTTTATTGCATTGTCTTAGCCTAGTTGGTTGTTATATTTTTATGTACATAATAATTTATATATGTTTGTCTCTCCTACTAGACTATAATTTAGATGGCTTTTTAGCTCATCACTGTATCCCCAGAACCTATGCCAAGGCACTGTGGTAGCCAGCCTTCCATGACTCCACCTCCTGGTATTCATGCCCTTATGTAGACCTTCCCCTGAGTGGGCTTGACTCAGTGATGTGTTTCTAACAAATAGAATAAGGTGGAAGTGAATGGACATATGGGGAACATGTCTGCTTATGCTCTCTCTCTCTCTCTCATCATTTGCTTTAGGGGAAACCAGCCTCATGTGGAAGCTGTATAGAGAGGCACACCTGGCAAGGAACTCTTGCCGACAGCCATGTGCCTCATCTGTCAACACGTTGATGTTGGACTGCCCAGCCTCTAGAACCATCACAATTAAATGTCATTCTTTAAGCCACCAAATCTATGGTATTTTTTATAGCAGCTCAAGTTGACTAAGGCAGTGTTTATATCAGAATCTCATTCAATGATCACATCAACCCTAAATGGTACATACACATCATGGTCCACATTTTACTGGTTAGGAAACTTGAGGCCCCAAAAGCTAGGACTCAAGAAACAGCCCATGTGACACCAAAGCAGGAAAAAAAACATCATGCCTCACAGTCACCTGGAATTGCAGACAATCCTCTCAGCCATCCACAAGAACTTTCAGACGTGAGGCAAGACGTAAGAGAAAGGATCACCAACATAGAACCTTGCCGTTTCATTTGTAAGTTTGTTTTTTAATTAAATTATGAATGTATTAAAAATGTATTGAGGTGAAATTCATATAACATTAAATTAACCCTTTTAAGGTGTACACTTCAGTAGCAAATAGAACATTCACAATATTGTACAACCACTATCTCTAATTAGTTCCAAAATACATTAATTTATTTTTATACCTTGGGTGCAGAGGATCAAGTGTTAGTCACACCCCTCGGTTCAAGACACATTAATATCCTCATCAGGGCAGGACCATTTCTTCCAGTCACTCATTTATGCTAACCCTTCATCCCTCCACCCAGGAATGCTCCTCCAGCCATGCTCACATGTCCAATGTCTATCTTCATGTTTACTCATGCTTTTTTAAAAAAAACCCTCCTGCACTTTCCAACTTTGATCTTCCATTTTTCCTCAACATTAACAAAGTAACAGGGCTTTACAATTCATCTGTCCTTAAGGAGGCAGCTTTGTTTTTGTAGGAAAAGAAAAGGCTAAATTGAGTCGAGGATCCTTTGTTCTAAATCAGAGATCCACAAACTATCACTCAAGGGCCGGATCCTTTGTTCTAAATCAGAGATCCACAAACTATCACTCAAGGGCCAAATCCAGCCTGCAGCCTGTTTTATAAATAAAGTTTACTAGAATGCAGCCCTGCTCATGTGCTTGTATGTTGTCTGTTTTCTCACTGCCACGGCAGAGTGAGTAGTTGTAAGTAGCTGTGAGGAAGCTCTAAATATTTACTATCTTGCCCTTTACAGAAAAGCATTGCCAAGCCCTGTTCTAAACTGCAGTCTGTCACCTATAACTCCTCATATGGTCATCAGACAAATCTGTTCAACCCCTGGGCCTTAATATCCAGTTCCTAAAATTGAGGCCATGGTACTAAAACCATATTTTTTATTTCCCTTTTTTGTTATTGTTATTTTCTCTTTTTTTCTTTGTTAAATTTTCTTGCTCTCTGCCTTATCTAGTAATATACATTTTAAAAACAAAATATTTATGAGCAAATCCCATTTAGAAAATACAAAAGTGAAGTTTCTCTGACAGCAGCAGACTGAGGCCTTAGAATCCTGCCTGGCTGGCTGCCACCGTCCCCTGCTTCTCCCTCAGCCTCTGACATGCCTTATTGATATGCCAGGGCCCCGAAGAACTCCACGAGGAAAGCAATCTACCTCCTTGATCCTTTTAAGACCAGTCTACTCTGTGGCATCCTCTTGTTGTAGGATAGCATGCAAAGGGATGTATGTTGGAGTTAGTTCAAATTCCAAGTCCGTTATTTGCTATGTGGCTTGGGCCAGTCACTCTAACCTCCCTAAGCCTCAGTGTCCTCCCCTGCATGGGAAAATGGGGATAAATAATCCAGATATCAGGTCCTGGTTGTGAGGATTAAAGATAATATTTCAAAAATGCATGGCATAGAAATCTGCAGCCAGTGAATGGGAGGGAGCTACAAAGGATAAAAAGTAATATTCGTTTGTGATGCCTTCTTTGTGTGTGTTATTCCTGGATCCCCATTTAGAGTGTAAGTTCCTTGAGATCAGGAATTTCAGTTTGATTCTTCACTTTTTGGACAGTGCCACTGAGTCTGGAAGGATGAGCCTTTTTGTTGGGATGGGAATCTGGTACTCAAGTGCTGTGATTTGGGGACACTTCCAAATATCTACCCCTGACTCCAGTTGGCATCTGCAGCGTCTGGCTGAATGCCTGACCTCCCCCACTGGTGGTCAGCAGACTCTGGGGTAGCACAGCCCATCTTCAGCCACTGAAAGTCCCAGACAGAAATAACATGTTAAGCCATTGTCTTTTGCAGGAATTTAGCTTGAATGAATCAATTTATCAGCTTCAGTTGTTGAGGGAAAGGCATACATAAGGTTTAGGAAAGGCCACAGTGTGTAAGGACTCACAGAAAACAGACATAGTTCAGCTGCAGAGGCCTCCAGAGGAGAGTGGAGAGGCCTCCGGATAGAATCATCCTGAGTTGAGTCGGCCTTGCCTCATAGAGGCTGTGTGACTTGAGGCAGTCTCTTAACCTCTCTGAGCTTCCACTTGTCATCCGCAATCAAGGCTGATCAGACTGACTGGCCTCCAGGGTTACTGTGAGCATCACTGCCTGGTCTAGATCCTGACACAGAGTGGGTACTCAGTTAAAACTTCCTGAATGAAGCAATACAGTGTCACAGTCGATTCTATGAGAGCACTTGAACTTCAAAACGTATCCTGTAACCTTGAAACTGTTATTTGGTGGAACACCAGAATATGGAATATTAATAAGCTGTGGGCCCACCTGTGGGCAATGGAAGAAGAAAACAGGGTGCAGAAAGGTAGGGGAACTTTGATAAAGGTGAGAGACAAACACGGCTATTAAAAGAACCTGGGACCCACCAGTCTGTGGTCTGGAACAACTAGTGGTCTGATCTGAGTCAGAACTGCACTGAGTCAAGTCAGACAAGCACTAAAAGTAGTAACCATCACCAGGACACACAACAGGCACTAACCATGCTAAGCACAACACGCACATTGTCGCTTAACGCTTTCCCGGCACAGTGTGACTTAGGCGGCTAGCCTAATTTACAGAAATAGCAGCTCCCCATGCAGTGGGCTTTAGGTGCTAAGCACTAGCTCAGGCAGGAGTGCCAAGCAAGGTGAGAACCATGATACCTCCTTCCCCATTCTCTTCTCTGCCACTGCCAACTTGAAAGCCACAGGTTGATGGACACGGTAATGTCAGAAGAGGGAACATCCCAGATCCCTGAGTCACCTGATGGAGGAGAAATCTCTCCACCTGCTTGAGTGAGAAACAAACTCTTATCGTGCTGATCCACTAAGATGACCAGGGATATTTTTCACTGGAGCATCACTTGCTTGGCCTATCCTGACAAACCCTATGGCTAACATTTTCTTAGCAGTTGCTACTACTTTAAGAACTTACATTTTTAATGTTATTGCATCCTCACTCTCATTTCACAGACAAAGAAGTGAGTAAATTATCTGACAATGCACAGTATGTATCAAAGCCTGTATTTGAACCCAGGCATTCAGAGCTGCCTCCTGAACCATTACAGCAAGCTGCTCCCTGATAGAAGGAAAAGATAGTCGAGAAGTTAAGGAACTTGCCCAAGATCAGGGAATTCAGAAATGGCACAGCTGGGATTCAAACCCAGGGCTGTCTGTTTGCACCTTCTGGAAAAGTCGCAGTTGTTCTTTGTGCTCTCCTTTGCAGTTTTGGTCGGCCTGGTCCAGGGTGACTGCCCTGTGTGCTTCCCTGGCGTTTCTACTCATTCTCCAGCATGCGAGATTTTGCAAAAGGCGAAGGGTGGCATTTCCAGGCACTGTCACTGTGTGGGAGTTGGCAGAGGCCACCTGGCTTGCCCTGTGCTCAAATCCCCACTCACCACAGAGGTTGCAGATGCTCTGGCCTGACACTAACACAGCCCTCCCTGGGCAGCACTTCCCACCGCCAAGAAGCTTCTCTGTACAGCTTGAAAAGCTCAGCAACACAGCCGTGGGCGGTCCCTGGAGAGCCAGTGAGTCCTGCTATCGACAGGCGTATTGACTTTCAAAACCACAGTGCTCCAGCCTCGGGGCATTCTTTGACTCATACTTCCTTTCTCAGTCTATAATGCAGCAAGGGTCCAGTGAGACAATGGGAAACACAGGCACAGTGCTGCCCAAGTGGGTAATGAGGAGTGCCTGGAAGGGAAAGACATTAAAGAAGTGATAACAGTAGCCAAGATTCAGAGGGCACAGGTGCCAGGCAGCATTGAAGCTGCTCTGTGGGCACAATATCATGGAATTCTCACAGCAGTGCTGAGTGATGGGCATGACCTGATTTTGCAGGGCAGAAAATTGAGACTCCCAGAGATTATGTGACTTATCCAAAGTCACTCATCTAGGAGTTAGAAATGATTATCGAGTTCCTCTAGAGCCAGGAATCTTCATTTGCTTGGCTCTTTCCATGTTGATGTGCTTTCTAAATGCTTTTCTATGTAGGTGCATTTGATACTTTTGCTAGAACAAATAGTCCATTGGAGTTCTTAGCTTGCAAAAAGCACACTTGTAAACATTAATATATTTGATCTTTACAAAGGCTTTGTGAGGCAGGAAGGGTATGTCGGATCCCATACTCAAGGATACTGGGACACAGAGAACTAAGCTTCTCCTTCCCAGGTCGTGCAAGCAGATGCAAGACCTGAAATCCACATAATCTGAAACCTGAGACCTGGTCCAATATCTTCCCATGAGCTCCATGCCTCTCTTCTCGGAAGCCCAGGATTGCTAAGGGGCCAAGGGCATAGGGTTAGGTGTTGGGATCATCTTGGATGTGAGTCCTGACTCCCCAGCTCCAAAGCTGTGTGGCCTGTAATATACAAAGTCTTTCTGAGTTCAGGTTTCCTCTGCCAAAAGTAAGAAGAATAATAGTAACATCCACCTCCTGGTTATTATGAGAATTCACTGTGAGTCCATGTAAAGTCAACCATCAATGGATAGAAGCTATTGTTTTCTTTGTATAATACTATCAAATCTCTTCATCTGACTGTTACTGCCAAAGAACAATCCCACTGAAGAAACCACCATGAGTGCAGTAGAGTCTCAGACTCCCACCAGCTCGGGTGTATTTCATCCTTTGAGATTCCCAGGGAACCTAACTGTGTCCAGTGCCAGTTTTGTGAATTCAGTGGAAAATTATGCCCTTCAGTTCCCTCTCCACTGGCTTCTGGCCTTTCAGGAGGAGAGGTGAGGGTAGGGCTGAATTAAAGACCCCACCCGCGGATGGCTCCACAGTCTCCAGGATCCTGGGAGCTGCTGTCCCTCTCGGTGGCTTCAGCTGCTTTCGCGGTAACAGTGTTATTCTCTTTGGTCTTCTGGGAGTCCCACCAGCATCATTAATCAAAGCACCGTGTTGCTTACTCGTACTGAAGTATCCTCACCGCCTCATCAATCATAAAAGCAGCAAAGGGTGTGCTGTGGATTTCTAAGGAAAACTCCAGACAGCACCAGAAGAAGAAGAAAAAAAAAAACTTGTGTGGGGACAGGGGAGCTTAATTATCAGCTGGTCCTTGGCCCATCACTCACGCTGGAAATGTCTTTATGGCTTTATCTGGGTTGAGTCTCTTTTTAAATCCTAGTAAACAGCCGTTAAGCTAAAAACCCTCATTGCTCGGCACGGGGAGCCCCACTGGTTTTCGAGCTATTATTTTAATAAGGCCTATTTTACAATTAAGGCACCATGGGCTTTAAATTACATATAAAATAAAATGTGGAAATTGAAGTCTTAAGTGTGTGACTGTCGTTAGAGAAACAGCAGCCGCTCTTTGTGGTAAAATGCTGTCTGTGTAAAACGAATAAAACAGAAGGCTGGGGTGGGGGGTGGTATGTACCTCCATGATAAAAACAATGCAAAACAAAAAACACACACAATAATACACACATACACCATCAGAAAGGCCTGTTCACTCTTCGGTGAGGATTTGGGGTCGTGCCTAAATGGCGCTAGATAATAACAATAACAACAATGATATTATGAATATTAGTAATAATAATAGCAGCTAGCATTTTTTGAGCACTTGTTACATGCCAGGCACCAGCTGAGAACCTCCTCCTGCATGGTGTCATCCTCCCACCAAGTCTAAGAGGGAGATGCCATCCTTATCCCCGTGACAAAGAAGGCAATGGGGCTCGGAGAGGCCACTTGCCAGAGGTCTCGGTGCTGGCAAGGGGCAGAGCTAGGAGCTAAACCCAAGTCCATGTGTGTTTGTAGCTACGCTGCTCAGAGGCCAAATCATTAATTTAACCAACAAATACCTTTGAGCACCAAGAACTATGCTGGGCACTGGGTAGTCCATCTGCAGAGGAAATGGCCATGGCCATGGCCTTGCAGGGTTTACAATCCAGCAGGAGGTTCACATGATAAAAAGGAAGCAGTTGCATGGATCTGTGGCCAAGGATAACGTAAGTGTCCTAAAGGAAACAAGCATAGTGTGGTGAAGGGGAATAGGAGGGAAAAGGTTTAAGTGGGGTGGATGGGGACGACCTCTCTGAGGAGGTGACGTTGAAGCTGGAGGACAGGAGTGAGGAAGCAGGAGCCAGCTGCAAGAGGAAATGGCATGCGTGCAGCCCGGCAGAGGGAAGGCCATTGGGGACTCCCAGGAACAGAAGAGGGACCAGGGATGCCAGAGGGTGGTGAGTGAGAGAGATAGGAACTAAATGAGGGCGGAGAGTCCAGCGAGGGTCAGCCCTTTCACGACCACAGTAAGGAACCGGCTCTACTCTGAGTCTTGGGAGAGCGTTAGCCAAGAGGGACTCATGCTCCAATTTTAAATAGGTTGCTTGGGCTGCTGGTGAGATGGATTGGAAGCATGCAAGAGTGAAAATAGAGGGACGAGCGCAGAGGTTCTTGCAGCAGCCCAGGAGGGCCAAAGGACTGGCAATGGAGATGGAGGCTGGATGCATGGGGGTAGAAATAGTGAGGTTACTGTCAACCCCCCAGTCCCCAGCAGCCGGCAGACACTCTGCGTTGTGTTGTCCCAGCAGACGTTCTGTTATACTGTCACCTGGTCCTTGGCCTCCCAGAGATGGTTCTATTCGCTCCTTTCAGCAAGACTTCATGTTCCAAACTGTTGCTCCCCTCCCTTCTTGGAATGTCCATAGATTTATTAAAGAGCTTTGCTGGTCTGGCCAGTCAGGCCCTCCTCCCTCTTGTAAAAACAAATATATGTTTTTAAGCATGACCCCCTCCCCTCATGCTCCCTGTGGTTGGCATTTAAGTCCAGAGAGTTTGAAAAGTATTGGCGGATTCTTCTACATGTAAACGAGCCATGTGCAAATCAGACCTGTCTGCCCTGTAGACAGCGGGACAGTGGCGGGTGATGCCAGAAATGCCCATTTGCCTTTGCAAAGCATCGCAGACAGAAGATCTTTGAGATATAGCAATGGGGGGATACACTTGGGCTGCCTCTGCCCAGGGGCCAAGGATAGCCCCATTGCACATCTTCACCTCCCCTCAGAAGACGAACCTCCTCTAAGAGGAACAGAGGGTGTGACCCGCTGTGTCACAGACTTGGAGGCTTTGCACTTTTTGTCCACAAAATCCAGCTTCTGGGTGGTACTGAGTCAAATTCATTAACATCTGGCAGCTGTTTGGGGGCTTATGGAAAATGACTTGCAGCTTCATGGTTTGATTCTCGGTTTGGCCCTTCACAGCTGGAAGCTAACTTGGCAAGCAGGATGGGGCCCCCGGGGTGGGGTGAGGGACCTTCTGAAAGGAGTGGTCCTTTTAAGCTCTGCTTACATCTCCAGCTAATAGGGAAGCCACAAAGGTCAACACTGGCAGAATGGAGCTTAGTACCTTCAAAAGCTACTCAATGTAGGTGTCTCTCTCCTGTCGCTCCCTGGAAGTATATTGGGAAGATTCCAAGCAGAGATATCTATCGTTGTTTGTCAGGCCCACCCTATGTAGAAGGTATCTTCTGTTTTCTAAGAACTTATTCTTCCACCCCCTTGATCCACTTGATTCCTGTGGGAAAAACCGTATTTTTGCAATGTGACCTCTTCTCTAGCTTCAGTTAATAGAAGATCAATCAGACTCCCTCCCCTAGGAGAGTAGAACTGAGATTAAGGTCTCAGTGGGGCTGGTCTCTTGAACAGAGGAAATAAAATCCTACTAGCTGGGGAAAACCAAGTTTTCCCTCAGGTAGTGTTAGGGAAATTAACACTACCTATCACAATGGACAACTCCCAAATTTCAGTGGCTTTAACACTATAAAAGTGTATTACTCATTCATGCTTGTAGGAATGCCACATGAACGCATGACCTCCAGGTTGTTGTGGCAGGGGAAAAGAAGGTCACAGGGGATGTTTTTAAGGGCCAGGCCTTACATCACTTCCATCTGCATTCTACTGGCCAAAATTAAATTAAATGGTTCAAATGTAACTATGAGAGAGGCAGGGAAATGGAGTCTCTCTGCATGGTGTAGTGAACATGCAGCCTTGCTTCACCACCTGTGTGAACCTACAAACAAAGAGTCAGTCCCCAAAGAGAACAGGAAATGAAATAGGCACATGCTACAAACAACATCCCTGCGAAGAACTCCCGTTGCGGGCTATGTTAGCTCTGTACTTGCAAACAAAGAGTGGTAGACAAATGCAGCCTTCAGCATCCACTGCATGATGACTCTTTGAAAACCTTGAAGATAGCACTGCTCAAGGTCAAGCCCAACTCCTCACAGTGATGAAAAGGTGAAGTTCCACATGCTCAGGACTCTGGGCTTCTAATCCTAAATAGTCTTAAGGACAAAAATATTCCGGTGTTGTGGTCTGTTGGCTTAGGTTTAAAGATGAAACTTTGTCATAGCACCAAGCTGAAAGATTTACTCTGCAATGCAGTCATGATTATTTTTTGAAAGAGTCTTCTGTCCTCTTGCAAAAGGTCATGTTCTGATGCACTTCGGACAAAGAGCTGGAGAGCAGGGAGGAGGCCCAAGTCCAAGAGCAGAGCAAGGGAGACAAGAACTCAACTAGTAGCAGCAAGATACAGTGCAGATAAAGTGGGAGGCATCTGGAGGCTGTGATCTCAGTGGTGGCAGGAAATCCCCAGCTCCTAAATGTTCCTTCCACTCTGACTGCTCATCTCTGAAACCCCATCGTAGGAATTTCCTTGATTCTCATGGCTTCAGTCTTTACAAAGCTTTCCAACTTCATCTTCTAGCCTCAGCATTCCAAAGCTCCTGTCAAACTCCACTCTGTCATTCTCTGCTCTACTGTACCCTTCCCTCTGCCCTTCCCTTGGCCTTCTCCTCTCCATGGAAAATTCCCACTCACTTTCCTCCACCCTCTGCACAGCCTTCCCCGTGCAGCCAAAGGTGACCACTCCTTCTTCTGTGGCACCATCGCCTCCGTTATTGCTCTGTCTTTAATTATTTGCTCCTCAGCTGGCCTCCACGGTCCTCGCCCAGGCCCTCAAATCCCAGCTTGGGAACTCCTTAAGAGTAGAATTTCTTCTTATTTGTATGTAAACTCCTATGGAATTATTTATTGTCCAACAGAGTAAATGCTCAGTAAATGACTAAATAAATGAACAATCCAGTGAATGAATGAATCTATAAAAATAGTTACCTCTAGGAAGGATAACCAATCAAGCCTTAGCAAATATTAAAATATATAAGTAAGCATTGATCAATTGATTTGAGCTTTAGGGTGAATGAAGATGGGTTTTGTTACTGATGCTGGAGGTGGTTTTGGGGTGTTTTCTCTCTCTCTCTCTTTCTCTTTCTCTCTCTCTCTCTCTCTCTCTCTCTCTTTCTCTCTCTGTTTTCCCTATGGGTTGCTCAGGCTCTCAGCTCCTCCTCTGGACCTTTCAAATACGCTTTCTCTGTCTTTGATTTTCTCTCCTCTATCTTGCAATACAGTTTACTTCTATCCCTTGCTTCCAACTTGCATGCACAAACTCACTGACATGATTAACAACATCAGAATGTCGGTTCCACTGGGGAAGTGACCACGTTTATCACACCCATCAGCACCCCCATTCCTTAGAACAGTACCTGGCACACAGTAGGTGCTCAATAAATACTTATTGACTAAAGGAAGGGATCAACAAATCAATAAAGATGTGAAAGAGTAAAGTCCTTCTCATTAATATGCTTTTGACTTGTTAGGAAGCAGGCTGGATTTTAGATGGCATTTTTTTCCTGCTATAAGAGGATAATAAATTGGTTTTATTTCATCTGGAATTCTGATCAAGTGGCAGTGGCTGGCTAGAACACTCTATTGAGAAGAATTCAAATTGGGATCAGTGGAAAAAGAAGACAATGATTGATTAATGATGTCTGTCATGGGCAAAGGAGGAGAAAGCACTAATGCATCCCCGAACTACCCTAGAGGAAATTCTAGGGTAACACATAAGTAATACTTGACCATGTGGTTCAGACTGTAGACATCAGTGCAAAGTGCTAAGACATAAAGGAGGGCTGGGGGGTGAGAAATTCTACAATACCCAGATACTTTGAACTAAAATAAAAATGGTAAGAAGTTTTAAAAGTAAATTGGTTTAAAATTTTCCATTGAAATGTATAAATAAATTTGATTATCAATTTAAATTGCCAAAGCACCAAAATATGAAACTGCAAAATCTACCCATCCAATCATATTATACAGAATCTGAAGCAGTTGTTTGGGTATTTTGGAACAAATCACCTTGAAATTCTCCGTGGTCTTCATTAGTGTCATTCATTCCTCTCTTCTGCTGGGTACATGGTAAGATTGCGTCTTTCCTGGCTCCTAGAAGTTGAATGTGGTCCTAAGATTTGCACTGGACAATGAAATATGTATGGAGGTGACCTGGGTTCCCTTTGGGCAAAAGCCTTTAAGAGCCAGCGTATGATTTTCTCTTCTTTCCACCTCCCACGGCCATCAGCCAAGTACCATAGGGCCGGGACTTCTTCAGCCTGACCCCCTGCCTGCTGACAGCACGGGGCGGAGCAGGATCTGCAGTGGACACGGAGCACGAGTTAGAAACGAACTTTTGTTAACATTTTTAAGCCACTGAAATGTGTTGTTGATCACTACAATATGACTAAGCCTGTCCTGACTGATGCATTCTTCAAATGGGGAATTATGATATGTCACAGCACAAGGTGCAGATAAGACGAGTCGCTAAGGACCGGCTACTTGGCTAAGCGCCCCCTTCTCTAAACTCTGGCTTCTGTTCATCTGAAATATTTAGGAAAAGAATCAATAGAGGGAGAAATGAAAGCTCTGCCTCCCACTGCTCCTCCCCACGAACCTATGCTCCAGCCGAACAAAGCTAGGCACTGTTCTTTATAATCACCCACAGGCTTTCTTATTTCATGCCTTTGTTCCCACTGTCCTCTCTTTTTAGAAACCCTTCTATCACCTTGCATCCAAGTCACTCTTGTCTTCCAAGGACCAGCCACAATGCGCACTCCTCCAAATGTATCTTCCCACCAGCTAGGAGGGGTGTCTCCCTCTGAACTCTCAGAGCACTTCATCATTATCTCTCTTATTACACTTTTCATTGTCTACCATAAAGGTTTATTGAATGATCATATGAAAGAGAAGAGGGAGGGGGAAAAGGAGAAGAAGGGAAGGCAGCAAATTCAGGGCATCGCGGGCAGCAGTGTGGAAATGACATTTGCCAATTTGGGAAATCGATCTTTGCCTCTCAGTTTTACATTTTGGGCTTTCCTTCACACACGACTCCTTCTTGTAGTCACACTTTATGTGCTGCCACACTTTTCCCGTGCCCCACAGTTGCCTCCTCTCAACTCTGCCTCTCTGATTAGTTATGATGGGTTAATTGTTCAGATAGCTGTATCCTTGCTGACAGGTAAAGGAATCCATGATCCTTCCTGATTAATGGAATGCACACTTCTCCCTCCTCCCTCGGCAGCTCATGGTACATTGTGACAGCAATTCTAGGTCTCCAGGATATACAATTTGAAAAATTATAACCTCAACTCCTCGGGGGGTGGCCCTTTTGAAAAACACAAACTAATTTGTGGGGCCCAGTGCAAAATGAAAATTCTGAGCCCCTCGTTCAGAAATGATTAGGAAGTTCAAGATGGCAAAAGGAGAGCATCACATCAAGGGTGAGGCCCTTCCAAATGCCGGGCCCTGTGCAGTTGAACAGCTCGCACACCCGTGAAGTCAGGCCCGGGGGTGAGGTGGGAGCTCTCAGTGCCTTCAAATCACACGGCGTAGGTGACTGTCAATTCCAGTTATATTTTAGATCCTCTCCAAACTGGTGATGCCTCCATTTCCCTCTTCCTATCTGCTAGGCATGTCTGAACCACTGTATGAAGACACTTCCAGGAATCAACTATCTAAGGAGTCTGACAACCTTCAGGAATGCTGCCTGCTGGGCCTTTGTTCTCTGCAGAGAAAATGGGATGCATCCCAGCATCAAAGCGGCGGCTTCCCCCAACCACCCTTCAAGATGCCAAGGAAGAGTTTCGATTTGTTCTCATTCTCCTTTAACGAATGTGTTCATCTGCCAGACGAACTACCTATTTCTTGATGGAGTTAAAAGTTTTCCCACGTCTTCTAAGAACTATGGTCTTGAAGGTCTGGGAGTATATTTTATTTTATCTTTAAAAAAAATTTTTTTTTCTACCTAAATCAAAGGAAGGTTGAGAATACTTTTAGCTTATGCTATCTAACTCCTTTACAGTTCAATCCCACATCAAGGTAACAGAGAAACTGTAGAATGTTCTCCAGTAGGGCAGGCCAGCAGGAGATCCCAGCATGGATCTCTGATGCTCTGTGATCCACGCACAGCCTTTGGAGAGTACACCACACACAGGGGAGGACTGGGCTGCTCCTGTTTCAAATGCCAGGAAACCCCAAGAGATTGCTGGGAGGACCTGCAAGTCAGATTACTATTGTCCTCGTCCCACCTTTGACAAACTGAGTCAGTAAGTTTGGCGAGTGAGTGCACAGGACAGGTGAGATCAAGATGTTGGCTTTGATCCCCACAGAGTCAGGGCCATGATACTCTAGTTGGCTGTACTGGTCATTTATAGGTCTGCAGTGATTAGACCAGCATCCACCCTGATGGACTGGCCCCCTGCCATATTAGTTGTTAAACTTTGCTTACTACCATCTCTGGGACAAAACACATGCCCATTTTCCATTTTGTGTCTCACAAACATGTAATAGAACTAATAGGGCAGTGGTGTGGCAGAGCCAGCTCGTACCAGCTCACGCAACCTTCCTGATCCCCATTTTATGGATTTATATTGGTAACTTAACATCAGGCTTATAGAGAGTATTTACACCACAGAAATCAGCACACTACAAATCAGACTTTTTTGTTGTCAGAGAGTCAGCTTATCAGCTCATTGCGCATCCTAGATGTGTGATCGATGTGTGAGTCATTTGTTTAGTCATTCGTCCATTATTTGACTCATGACACAATCAAAAACATTTACTGCTATATAATTTATCTCCAAAACTGGAACATTTTCAAGAATAAAAGGACATACTATTAAAAATTACACCAGAACACCCCAGAATAAATGGAGATTGTCTTGGGCAAACTAAAATGTATTGCCACCATATTGTGTTGCCTCTAGGCACCTGTGCTTGTTGTTGGAGACATAGCAGTCATGAGAGACACGATCTCTACCCTCCTGACATGACAGCCTAGTGGGGTAAGAGATTATATCAACAAATACCGTTATTTACTGCTTCATTCCCCCTGAATATTATTAGGAGGTTTAAATCAAATACCATAAGAACAGTTAACATAAAACGTGTTTTTATCTTAATCATCTAACTTCAAGAAATTTTGAGTTGTGACTATATAAAGTAATTTGACTATCTTAAAAAACAAACCATATAAAAAAGTGGTTCAAAGTAGTGTCCAAAGTGGTCACCCTGAGAGGTTGCGTATTTTTCCCATTGAGACTACCATTGTTGGAACATTCAGGTCCCAAGGATATTTCGAATAATTTTGATTGCAGTCCCTTTTCATCCTTGTAGTGTGGATTTAACTTTTGAAGTGGATCAAAAGTCATTTGGCATTAAGTCTGATGAAGAAAGAAAGTAACTAAGCTGGGTAGAACACTTTGGTTTAAAACAGGGTGAAATCATAAGGTCATGAGAAGAAGTTTCCTGTGTGGTTAGCTAACGTGGCTCTGCAAATGGACACTCCCAAGAAACACTGCAAAGTAAAGTTACACTCAATTCATTTGGACGAGCATTTCTAATTTTTTAAATCATGCCAAGAGCTTTTGGACACATAGTATCAGCACAGGTATGGAAGAAAAGCAAGGTTGCAGTGGAATGAAGAATTCCTAGTGGTGTCATATTTTTACCGCAAAAAAACTTGCTGATATATACATATATATATATACTTTTTGTCAACTACAAGTATTGAAATAGCTAATCAAAAGCCAAAATGTCCTAAATATGGTTAATCTTAAAATGTTGCTATGGAGAAAAGCAGGTGCAAGTTTTCTGACCCTCAGGTGGTGCTACTTCTCACACAAATTCCTATTAGTGAAAACTGAGCCCAAGCCCAGGTCCTGTCCTGCACTCATTCACTCAACACAGAATGATGGAGCCCTGGCGATGTTTCAGGGCTCAGCCCTGGGCATGGCACAGCAAGGGAAAGTCACAAGACTGCTATTCCTGTGGAAGTTATAGCCAAGTGGGCGAGGCGCACTTTGATTACATAATACACAAATAAAAGGATGCTTGCAAACTGCTGTGCTAAATGCCATAATAGCAAAGCACAGGGCTCTATAAGAGAAGATAACCCTCTTGAGGAAGTCAGATTCAAGCAGGAATGAGAGGAACTAGCGGGTCAAAGCTAGAGAGCAAACAAGTGTAAGGAGAGAACAGCTTGTGCAGAAACCCAAAGGCTTGCATTAGGATCAGAGAATCTTTCTGCTTTGGAAATCACATGACCAAACTCATCCTTTGGTAAGTGAGGTAAGTGGAAAGATCAAGTCTAGAGACCAGATGTCCTGACTCACATCTCATTCAGGGCGTTTCTCAGGACCTCGACCCCGCCTCTTCTTGAATTCCAAGTGTATCTGGAGCGTGCAGAGAACCCAATGGCTGGAGCAGTCAATGGAGTATTACTTTCAAGATTAGCATCTGGGGCTTATACACACACACACATATGTACATGTATACATATATGTGCACACACAACGTGTTTATATGCATATGTGTGTATATGAACATATATGTGTTTATATGACTGCATGCGTGTATGAACATACATACCTACCTATATATATTTTTTATTTATGAATATGACTTTTTTCCACTTTATATTGAACAGCAGGGTAGAATAGCAGAAAGAACCCTTAATTCCACTACTAGGAATATGGGTATAAGTCACTACATCATTCCATGCCTCTATTTCCTCATCTGTAAGACACATCTGAGGGACGAATCTTCTGGTCTAAATAATACATGGGGTTTTAGTGAGATGCTAAGCAGATGGTTAATGTGAAATTGTCACATGTACATGACACATTATTATATTATTATTAAGCAGTCAGAAAATTAAACAGCGGTTCAGAGAGCTCTCCTGTGTGGTGACGCTATGACTTTACTTCCATCTTTACCTTAATCTGGAAATTTGTCACCTCTGCATGGCCACTTGGTGCAGACTCTACAGGTCAATCAAAATGAGATTGCCCCACCAGACCAGGCTCAAAGTTCTTAGAAGTAGGGGGTCACAAGCTTTGAAATCATAAAAGCCCAGCCCACGCTCCCGGCTCCATTACTTTCCAGCTCTGTTGCCCTGGGGAAGCTACTCAATCTCCCTGAGCCCTTTTCCTCATTTGTAAAATTTGACTGCTAATATTTCCTCCATACACTTGTGAGAAATAGAGGCTCCTTTTGGAAGCTCTGGGCACTTCTCTGCTGTACAGGAGGCAGCAGGAGGATGTATTTGGCAGGTCAGTCCCAGCCATTACCAAGCACCCAGATGTCCCGTGTATCTGTTGCACTATGATGGGTCTGTCATTCTGTGAACTTTAGAAAGGCTTTTGGGTAAACTATTTGTATTTTCAGTCTGTTCCATGTCTTGAGGTTGTTCTCTTCTTTATTCATTCAACAACTATTTATTGGTCACTTACTATATATCAGACAACATTCTAGGGAGCATCATAAGATAAATAAAATAAACAAAAACACCATTCTAGTGGGAAGACAGATAATAAACAATAAATGCAACGTGTTAGTAAATTCTGTAGTACGTTAGCAAGTGATCAGGCCTGTGGGGATAAATATCAGACCTACCAAGCGTGAGGTAGTAGGTGTCCCCCTGCATAAGGTGGTCAGGGAAGGTATAATTGGAAAGAGGTCATGTTAGCAAAGACTTGAAGGAGATAAGAGAGTGAGTCTATGGCTATCTGGGGAGCAGGATGGGCAGAGATCATTCCAGGCAGAAGGAAAAGGGCTGACGTGGAGGAAGAATAATGAGGAAGCTAGTGTGGTTGGAGCAGAGTGAACAAGAGGGAAAGTAGGAGGAAAGAAGGCTGAAGAGTTTTGGAAGGCCACATTACCTAGGGCTTGTAGGTATTACTTGGACTCTGGATTTTACCCTGAATTTATTAACTTGACAAGTATGTATTAGGTTTCTGCTTCGTGGATAGCCATGTGTTAGAAGCCTTGGCAATCAGGAAAATGTCAGAAACAAAAAGAAATAACAATCGGTTGGTCCCTTTACTGTGAAAACTGGGCAATCAAGGACGTCTATTAATTTGCCACTTCTTTTATTTTTCTAATCAATGCATAGAATCCATCCTGTGATGGTTGTCAGGACATAAAGGAGAAAAAAGCCAGAGAGTGTCCCTACCCACATGGAGCTTTCAGACTAACCCAGGGGCTCTTCACCGCAGCACTATTCACCTTTTGGGCCATTTAATCCTTTGTTGTAGAAGACCGTCCTGTGCCTTGTAGAATGGTTAGCAGCATCCCTGGCCTCTACTCACTAAATGCTACTAACACATCTCCCAGATGTGACAACCAAAACTGTCCCCAGACATTGTAAATGTCCTTGAGTGAGAGCGGGCGAAATCATTGCCAGAGGACCACTGGTCTAACTGGAGAGATGTAGTGTACCTATGTCATTATTTTTGGCTGGTAGCAACTAAACTTTTTTCCTGCTATTTTGGAATCCTCCATCCAAAGAGATTTGAAGGCAGGCATAGTCCACCTCTATTATGGACTGAAGTCAGTGTACCCCCCAGAGATTCATGTGGAGACCTTAGCTCCCAATATCATGGGATTTGGAGGTGGAGGTTTGGGAAGGTGATTAGGTTGAGAGAGGTCATGAGAGTGGGGTCCCCATAATGGCATTGGTGTTCTTATAAGAAGACGAAGAGAGACCAGAACACTCTGTATGTGTGTGTACACGTGTGTGTGTATGTGTGTGTGTGTGTGAGAGAGAGAGAGAGAGACAGACTCTCTGCCATGTGAGAACACATGGAGCAGGCAGCCATCTGCAAGCCAGGAAGAGTTCCTCACTAACAATGGAATGTTCTGGCTCCTTAGACTTGGACTTTCCAGGCTCCAGAACTGTGAGAAAGAAATGTCTGTTGTTTGAGCCACCTGGACTATGGTGTTTTGTTACAGCAGCCCAAGCTGAAGAATACAACTTTTTTCTACAGAATCTGAATATGCCAGAAACTTGCTTTAAATACTCCACTGACAGCAAGGGCCTAGGCCTACGCTCGGCCAACTCCTGGCTTTGTACCTGAGGTACAGCTGCAAAGAAGCTGGGCCTGCAGGAAGCTCTCTGGCAGTGATGGTGGGTGCAGCAAGATGTAGTCTCCAGGAGAAAAAGGAATGATGACCCCCAAGACAGCCTGGTCCAGAAATAAACCAGTTCCAACATCGAGTGCCTCATGCCCAGAGGAAACACTATCCTGTTCACACCATTTTGTGGCAGGTTGGCTAGTAGCTTCTGAGCTTGGTTCCCACTGGTGTTTTATCCCATATCCTTTCGACAAATTCTTTTTCTGCCTAAGTCAGCCCAATTCGGTTTCTGTTGCTTGCCACCAAGAACATTGCCTGAGACAGAAGATCAGACATTAAACAGACAATAGCTGGTTTCTGAAGACAGACACTGAAGGGGATTGGTGCCCCACACAAATAAGCAATTACTGAGTAGCTGCCAGTTAAGTGTTTTTTGTATAATTTGATATTTTGGCATCCTGTCCTCCTGGCCTTTGGGTTTTACAAAAAGGAAACACTCAAAAGTCTGAAGATCTCAGTGGCGCTGCCTCAAGTCTTTTCTGAAAAGATACTAATTATCCGGGGTAGTGGGTCAGGGGTGGGGGGAGTTGATCTATGTGTGGGGACTTCATTGTGACTAAAGCCTCAGAGTGCTCCTCTGAATCCTGTCCCTCAGTCCCCAGACTTAACCTTTAACTACAAAGCGATTGACAGGACTTTTTGCTTGATCGCTCTAGTGGTTTGGCTTGAACCACTAATGGTTACCCTTCATGACCCAAGACCTTCTTGGTACCTCTGCCAGTTGAACACTGTGTGTGTCTAAGCTGGTCCTTCCTAAACCAGGGTTCAGTGAGAAAATTAAGCCCTGGTGCCTCAATGCATCCATTGTATGTAATGAGAGAGGAGACTTACCAAATAATGTGGATAACAAATAAGAACAAACACTGAGCACATACCTGTGTCAGGCACTTTTCTAAGAGCCGCACATGTATGGTTTTCCTTTAGTCTTCACCGCTATGATATGAGGCAGGTACTACCATCATCCTCATGTTACATATAAGAAAACTAAAGCACTGAGAGATTAACTAACTTACCCAAGGTCACATAAATCGGAGCAGGGCAGGGCTGGGAGATTGATGATTGATCCATGGATAGATTTAGGAGCACCTACTTCTTTCAACACAGTGATTGAATCTACTGGCCTTGGAAGTCTTGGGTTCATACATGAGCTCTCCTCCATATTAGCTCTCAGAACTTATCTTCAACATGGTTTCTTTTTTATTATTATTATTTTTTCCAGCATATCATGGGGGTACAAATGTTAAGGTTACGTATATTTCCCTTGCTCCCCCTCCCCACTAAAGTCAGAGCTTCAACGTGTCCATCTCCAAGTTGGTGCGCATCACACTCATTATGTATGTGTATATCCATTCCCCACCCACTTGCCCAACACCCAATAGATGTTATTCCTATATGTCCACTTATGTGTTGATC
>VBSM01003214.1:7855826-7871097 GCA_008086735.1 Cheirogaleus medius
TTTGTTGGCCATTATTCTGTCTTCTTTTGGGAAGTTTCTGTTCATGTCTTTTGCTCACTTTTTGATAGGTTTCTTTTTTAAACCAGTTTTTTGTGGTTAAAATAAATAAATAATTGTATCTAACCTCATAGAGATGCAAGAAGATTAAATGAGTTAACTCATGTAAAAACTTACAATTGTGCCTGGCACTGAGTAAGCAGTCAATAAATGTTGGCCAATATTATCAATATTATTATTATTTATTCATCTGTAACTTAGGCAGGCTGACTCAACACCTTGTGTTCTAGCTACTACCCCGGTACTGTCCTTACTGGATTCTGCATCCTCAGTTCCTTAGCTAAATAGCTGACACATAGTAAGTAGTAGATAAATATTGATGAATGAATGAATATGTGAATTATTGAATGAATTAGTGAAAGATGGAGAGAAGAATAGAGTCTTATTGTACTGTGTGGAGTTTGGAAGAGAAAACATAAACTTATACTTCTTAAGAAATGCAAACAATCACCTGTGTTTGGTATCATTAATGGATCAAGAAATATGCCTTCCTTCAAAGGAAAATGACCAGCGTGTCTACACTAATGGAACAGCGGGACTTTGGACCTCCCAAACCCCGCCCCCAGCACCAGATCCCTCTCATACTTTTTCTCTTTGCTTCTTCATTTGCACCTAAACCCCAGCCCAGCCTGCGCTGTGAATTTCATGGCCATAGCTTATGCCAGTAAAAAGCCTTTCATGCTCTGCTAATGTGGCATTTGTTTGGTAATATGTGGGAGAGAGCATTAAAAATAAATCCAGAAATGGCATCTTATAAATTTGGATTTTCTGTTCTCGTAATTTATAGGAGTTCATGTGAGAGCGCACTGTCTTATGCATAAATACAATTTCTTTGTGAGCTGATGATGGAATTTATATCAAAGGGGGTCGAACATATACTTCATGAACTCAGCATCCGCTATTATAAGCTATTTCATGTATAACTGGAGACAAATGATCTCTCCCCCTGTTTGTCTTAACTTAAAATTCAGTCGGTTTGCTTGAATTCATTTCCAAGGCGCAGGAGTGGGGGAAGGGGGGCCCAAGATTTATACACCTTTAATATAATCAATTCTAAACATATCTTTAGACAAATAATTTAAAAATCTATGCATCACAAAACACCTCTATTAATTTCAAGATACACAGTTTGGTGAATTTTTATGTGATTGTGGGTTTATGTGTTTAAGGAGATTTAAAAAAAAAAATTCCATTCTCTCTTTCCTTTCCCCTCAGAAAGAAATTTTAATAGGAATGTTTTGAAATAAAATCCCACAAGGAAACAATCCCCCCAGACAATTAAACTGGGAGAAGGTCCCCCGAGGGCAGACCAAAAAAAAAATATCCGTAAAAATAATTGCTGTGCTGGGTTTCTGCTGTATTTTGGCTGGGTGTTAGCTAAGACAGCGGGTTGCCTGTGCACACGCTCATGGGAAACACACGCACACACACACACAGAGTACGTGTGTCCCTCCATGGAACAGGCTTGTGACATTGCTCTGTGTAACTACCTGGCCAGACTAGGGTCCTTTCTGGAAAGCAGCAGTGACTTGGAGCTGTAGCCAATATAAAATAACAATCAGGTCATTTACAAGGTTCTGCCAAATATTAACCTTGTATCCAATTCTCCTCAAACCTTTGGGAGCCTCTAATGTGAACCAGGCCGGCACCCCCTCTCCATCACTTCGCCATATTCTGGAATGGGGGTGGGGGCAGTAGGCGAGAGGAGGGAGTCAGTACACACTTGTTAGAAATATTTTAAGGGGGTGAATTTATACCAAGATAATGATGTGGTTTGTTGGCCTTTTTTTTTTTTTAGTGCCAGAAAGATTGTTTAATTGCCCTCCCCTTCCTTAGGGGAAACTCAAAGGTTAATTCGTCCAAGAAAGTGGGGTTTGCATTTGCCCTGAAGATAACAGAATTACTTGAGCTGTGGTCGAGAGTATAGGAAACTGTGGTTTAAGGCCAGGTGGCTCAGAGTGTTTTGGCAGGGAGGACTGAAGTTACGGTTTTGTGTCTGTGTTAGGGAATTGCTTTGGACGAGACTCACACCCCATTGCGTTTAAGGCCACACTTAGGAGCCTGCTCCGACAGTTAATATTGTATTGATATTTATTATTAACATACTTTCATATTATTTTTAACATGCTAAAAGAGATCACTGATTTGGACCGTAGCCTCTACTTCTCATTTTTTTAGCAGCCACTTCGGAACCCTTACCATGTGCCAGACACCATGGTTGACACGTATGATAGTCCTATTTAATCTTCACAACAACCCCCAGAGGTGGATACTGTTAATATCTCCATTCTAGAGATAAGGAAAAGGAGGCTCCTTGGAGAGGGAAATATTTCTCCCAGGTCAAGTGGCCACTGAATACGAAGCTGTATGCAAAACTCCTGGCTTGGCGGTCCATACTCCCGGGCACTGTTTTAAGATAGCATTACCCATCCATGCCTGGGTCCCTTCTGCAGCCATTTCCAGTCTTTGCTTTCAAAAGCCAGCAAGACAAAGGCTACTGACCTAGTCCAAACCATGTCACGGAAAACTTCTATACTTCTCAAACTACCCATGATCACCAAGATTCAATAGATCAATAATTCTTAAGTAAGATCATCTGTTTGAAGAATAGATTGTATTCATTCTCTCTCCCCTCTGTATAAATTCTAGCCAGGTCTTCCTTCCCTCCCTAAAGGTGGATCATACCTGCCATAAGGCCTCGCAGAACTTAAGCACAATTTCCAGTTTGAAATTAAGCCAGGTGAAGCCTTCAACCATAACAACAACAAAACTGCTCTCTCTCTGGGGCTTCTCTAGAAAATGTTGTTATCACTACTTCATTGGAAGCAGAGGTGACATTTCTTGTCAGCCAAGACACTATATCTTACAGCGGGTTAGTCTTCTTTGAATGTGTTTCTTTCTTTGTGGAATGGGGGCGGGGTGGGGAGAGTGCGCCAGATTCTTTAGTGAATGGAGTGTTAGAATAAACAGCTCTGCGTGAGTGTTGGGATAATGTTTTAAAGCGAGTACCAGCCTATGCAGTCAGGAGAAGCAGTTTTAACAGCAGGGCTGTTATTTTAACAATAGGTTACCAGATCCATTGGGCAATCTGACTAAAAGCCCATATTTATTTCCCTAATTTTATAAACATTTAATAGGTCCTTATTAAACACATCAGCCAGCATGATTTAATAACACAATCAGTCTAGAAGTTTAAGAAAATTGAAAACAGGATTTGAATGTAATGCAGCCACAATTACTGCAGATTATAGGGAATCATTCCCATATGTCTCCAGTGGAGAGCTGCTAATCTCTGTTTGCGTGGAGGTGATTTCCTTTGGAACCCTGCCCAGCCTTCAACAGCACTAGGGCTGAACAAATTAGATTTGAAAGTCCCCAATTTTATGACTAAGGTAATATACTCTGTGTATTTAGAGAAACACTGAGTTCCTATTTTCACTGGCTCTCAAATGCTGGACAGAGACCTTGATTTCATTTAGTTTGGCTCCATTTAGAATATGGTCATAGGTTTGAAGGGGTCAGCATGTGTTTTTGTATGTCTTTCATAGATATTCTAACTCCTTTCCACCCACAATGCTGAGGCGTTTGCATCATGGCTTGGTGACAACAGATCTCAGGAATGTGATGCAATTAGACCTGGAAGACAGCCGGCTTCTACGGGCCGGGGACCCACACCTCCCTCCGCTAAATTATTGAGCCCCCGTCCCATTCCCTGTCCTCTACTCATGGAGCCCTCCAAGTGGCTTCTCTTGTGCTCAGAGAGTAGCAACTCAGTAAAGCAGGATTGTTTTTTCTCTCTTTCTTAGGCAGTTTCTGGAAAAGGTGGACTCTTTGCAAAGAGACAGAATTTCTTAACTCTAGGTAAAGTAGCAAGCGCTAGTAGGCTAAAGAGAAAACCACCAGGGGCTGCCAGATTGGAAACAAAGCCGAAAGCAACTTTCTTATTAGCCTGAAGATAGGACCTGATGGTCTCTGCCTTGATGTTCTCTTCCTGTCTTGCCTCCTATTTTTGTAGATCTAGAAAAACAAGGAATCCCAATTACTGTGCACTTAGTATAGGCCAGCACATTATAGTGCTAACAGCTTTAAGCCTCACAATAACACAGTAAGATCAATATTATCAAACAAACTTTACAGAAAAGGAAACTGAGATTCTGTCGACTTTGGAAGCTTCCTTGCTATGGTCTCAGCAAAGTGAGGATTCAAACCCAAAGGGATTTGATTTGGAAGCTCCTATTCTTAACCACTACTTGGAGCTTGTTGCTTCTCACAGTGGTAAAGATAAAGAGTTGATAACAAGGTCTTACATGTGCATGGAAACTAGACTTCTTCCCACTCAACCCCAGAGTCCTGGTTTTAGTCGGTCTGTTTCTTCCTGGGATCTTTTCCCTTTACAGTGGTTCATTTGGCTTTTGAAGATACAGAAGGAACAAAAGGGGGAAGAGGCAGAGGACTAGAGGAAGAACTTTGGGTAACATTCAGGAGAAATGCTGGGCAGCTGGCAGAGAACAAGAGGAAATGAGGTTGTAATGTTCTTGAGTTAAAACTTATTCACGATTTACCATGTCCCAGGCATTATTATTCTAAGCACCTTTCTTGTATTTCCCTTCATTTTAATCCTCCCAACATTTCTGTGAGGTAGTTCTATCCCAAAATAATCCTTATTTTACCTACATTAGGTAACTTGTTCAAAGTTCCCCAGCTAGTAAGTGGCACGGCTGGGATTCACACCCAAGCATCCTGGGTCTAGCACCCACCCTCCACCGCTAGGCTAAGGCACTGCATATCACTCTGACAATTGCAAGTGAGGAACTCAGGGTACTTTTAGATTACTTTTTGTTCGCTGAACTGTATTTGTTTGACCTTCCATGAACCCTTTTCCTGAAGCCCTCGGTAGGTTTGTTTAATCAGGTAAGATTAAAACTCTTAATTGATAGAGTTGACTTTACAACCTAAGCCCACACCCTCCCTCCTCCCCACCACTCGCATGGACCACACTCACCTATGTTCACTGCACAATCACAGACAGGGTTAGGTGTGCCAAGCATTAAAACAAAGTGGACCAACCTTGAATCAGGCAAACAAGAACACCAGAAATCTCCATCCACCCTCCATCCTAGCCAGGGGTTTGATGGTTCCCCTAAAGACAGAATGTTTGAACACTAGGCATCCGTGTGTAGATTTTTCTTTTGTTCATTCTTCTAATCTAGAGCAATTGTTGCCTATTTCTAGCAAGCAGAAGAATTACTGCAGATAGTTGACTACACCAAGCCAAAGGGCATCTACTGAGCGTGATGTGCGAGGAAGAATCTGCTCCCCTGCAGACGCCAGATGGGAGGGGGCACCCAGGTCAGAGCTGGTGCAGTGGCACCTCGCTCTGAGGCTTTTGAAGTGCCCCAACCACCTCCTTCTCTGGCATCCTTTATACCAACCCTGGTAGGTGGCCCGTGCAGGTCCTGGCCCAAGAAGCATGTTCAAGGAAATTAAAATGGAGACCAAACCTGAAAAATCCCTGAGCAGACCAAGCCATTTAGAACTCATAAGTGACTAACCTTAACCTTGCTTGATTTGCAAACATAAGCAAAACTTAACCTGAGTTATTTCTTGTAAATGCCTATGCTAAAGAAAAACAGGACTTAAGCTCAACCAATCAGAAGCAGTCAAAAAAACCTTACAATGAAATAACTAGGATCTTTCCAATACGATAGACCAAATAAGGAACTATATTACTGTAACCAATCACATATTTTCTTTATTTTACTTCTGCGTTCATGCTATAAAAACCTCCCCCTTGGTTTCTCCAGTGGAGCTTCCAAACCACTTGCAATTCAGAGCTACCAGATCTATGAATCATTGTTTGCTCAAATAAATTCTTTAAAATTTTATTGTGCCTCAATTTGCCTTTGCAACAGGTATTATATCTACTCCTCCATGTCACCTGTGGTGACTGCAGCACAGGCAAAAGCCTCATCAAAGTCAGAATGAGCTGGACTCCAAAGAGAACCTCCAAACTTCCCCAAAATACAGTTGCTAGGTCAGGTAGAGTAGCATCTTTTATCATCACCCAGTGATTACCATGAATGGCTCAGATGGCTTCTAGAGCCTTTGAACACAGCAGCCTAAGGCTTTCATGACTTTTTTAAAGAAATACAAATAAGTTCAGTTGAAATGTCTGAGGACAAATCCAACTAGCTAAATAGCAGATAGGTTTTTCTGTTTCTAAAAGACAATGCCTTCTTGAGTATCATCCCATTCCATCACTAAATATTTTATGTAATCAGAGTTTGTTGGTGTAGACTTTCCACCAAATCCTCAGGGTGAGTTATAATTACATAGGATAGCCGGGCATTTACAGAGCAGTCCTTTCCAGGGACTGCCTGCCGAGCTCCGCATCCTTGTCCTGCCAACCACCAGCTTTGTGTCTGTAGACAAGTTCCCTTAATCTCTCTGAGCATCAGACTCCCCATCTCTAAAATGGAGACAATAATGGAATCCACATCCTGAGGTGGTTGTATTAAATTACTTAATCCATGTAAAGTACTTAGAACAGCACCTGGCACATATTAAGAGTTTAATTAGTGTTATCTCCTATGCCATCGAATGGGAAAAAGCCTCAATCAAGATGGGAGTCATTGGGCAAGATATAGATTTGTTTTCAAAATAAATAAGACTAATTCAGTGGTATGCTGTGGACCAAGGATGGGGTTTTAGAGTCGGACAAACCTGGGTTTGCATCCCGGCTCATGGAAACTACATGAGGCAGCATGGTGGTCAGACGTGTGAACTTCAGAGCCACATAGCTCTGCATCCAAACTCTCTGCCACTTAATACCTCTGTGATCATGGAAAAGGCATTTACCTCTTCTGAACTTCAGTGTCCTCATCTGAAACAAAGGAGCAATAAAGCCTATCCTAGGGAGTTGTAGGGAGGGTTAAATAAGATGTGTGTACAATTCCCCATATATAGTCACTCAATAAATTGTAACAACGTTATTATTTTACAAATCACACAGGTCATTGCTACCTCCAAAGCCACACTTCATGAGAAAGACTTTTATTGTAATCATCTTAAAATTCATATAACATAAAATTGCAGTCTTTGCCATTTTTATGTGTACTGTTCATCAGTGGTATTGAGTACATTTATATTATCATACAACCCTCACAGCCATCCATCTCTAGAGCTCTTCATCTTGCAAACTGAAACTCTATACCATTAAACACTAATTCCTCACTTCCCCTTCGCCCAGCCACTGACAACCACCATTCTATTTTCTGTCTCTATGAAGTTGCCTACTCTAGGTACCTTGTACAAGTAGACTCACACAATATTTGTGTTTTTGTGACAGGCTTATTTCACTTAGTATAATGTCCTCAAGGTTCATACTCATTGTAGCACATGTCAGGATTTTCTCCTCTTTTTGGTTTGAATAATATTTCATTCTATGTTTATACCACATTTTGTTTATCTACTCTTCTGTGGATAGACACTTGGGCTGCTTCCATGTTTTAGCTATTGTGAATGATGCTGCTATGAACAAGAGTGATGTAAATATCTCTTCAACACTCTGTTTTCAACTATTTGGGGTTTATACCCAGAAGTGGAATTGCTGGATCATATGGTAGTTCTACTTCTAATTTTTTGTGAACCCACCATACTGTTTTTCATAGCAGTTGCACCATTTTACAATCCCACCAATAGAGCACAAGGGGTCCAATTTCTCCATGTCCTTGTCAACCCTTGTTATTATCTGGGGTTGTTGTTATCTGGGGTTGTTTGATAATGGGTGTGAGGTGATATCTCATTATGGTTTTGATTTGCATTCCCCTAGTGATTAATGATGTGAGGCCTTTTTTGGTGTTCTTATTGGTCATTCACATATCTTCTTTGGAGAAATCACTATTCAAGTCCCTTGCCCATTTTTAGTTGGGTTGTTTGTTTGCTTTGTTGTTGACTTGTAGAAAAGACATTTTTAAAGCTACTTCTAGAGACTTGTTTTATGAAGAAAGTTTTGTTCTGTTTTTTCTTCAGTAAAATAAAGGATATATTCTTAATGGAGAGGAAAACAGAAACTATAAGGTTATTTTGGGATAAGGTCAACATAAAATCTCCCTTTCCTAGGAGTGGCTTACACAGAGACCTCAGATAAGGGAGTGCAGGGGGCCTGCACCTCTTCCAACCCTGCCCCAGCCCTGGGCCATGAGGCAGATCAGAGCACCTCTGCCTTTGAGCCCTGGTCCCCTCGGTTGTCCACTCGGGCCCCATTAAAAATGGTCACCCTAAAGTGAAATAAGCCAGTCTCTTAGTCCATGTGTGCTATATAACAAAATGCCACTAACTAGGTAATTTTTAAACAATAGAAATTTATTTCTCACAGTTCTAGGGTCTAGGAAGTCCACGATCAAGGTGCCAGCAGGTTCAGTATCTGGTGAGGGATGCTTTTTGTCTCAGGATGATACCTTGAATGTTGTGTCCTTCCTTGGTAGCAAGTGGAAGAGTAAAAGGGGCCCAAGCTAGTTCCCTCCGGCCCTTTTACAAGGCACTAATCCATTCAGGAGGTGCACAGCCCTCATGACTCAACCACTTCCCAAAAGGCACTTCCTCATAATCCCACCAAAATGGGGATTAGGTTTCAACATGAAGTTTGGAGGGGACATATTCACACCATAGCAGCCAGTCACAAAAGGAAAAATACTGCATGATTCCACTGATATGGGGTATTTAAAATAGACTCATGGAAACAGGAAGAAGAATGGTGGTTGCCAGGGGCTGGGGGGAGAAGGAAATGGGAGTTACTGTTCAGTGGGTATGAAGTTTCACTTATGCAGAATGAGCACATTCTAGAGATCTGCTCTACAACACTGTCCCTCTGATTAGCAATTCTGTATCCTGCACCACTTAAAACTTTGTTCAGAGAATAGACCTTGGACTAAATGTTCTTACCACAATGGTAATAATAATGAAATGGTGACCACTGGGGGTTCTGGTACCTGGGCTGGTCGCTGGTTCTGGACGACTTCTCTGGAAGAGTCTGCCTCACAAGCAACTGCACAGAGCGTCCTGAGCCTCCTTCACCAGGCCACATCCGCTCTGTATCTTGAAGCAATGACTCTTCTCACTGCTCCCTGTCACCTGGGAGGGTGGGTTCCGACAGCCCTCCTGAGAGTCCCCAGGTAACTCCTCCGTGAGGACTGACCTCAGTCTGTGAATGCAACTCTGAAATCCTGCTCTGTGTGCCCAGTTGAACTCTGTGGTAAGAGGTCAGGAGAGGCAGAAGATGGATTTGATTAGAACCTAAAAGCTCCCGTTCCTTGCATGGTCTTTCTGCCTGCACCAACGTCCCTAAACCTTCCTGGCCTTCCTGGCACGGTCTCCTGCCTCCATCCTTGGGGTAGGGCTGGATCTTCCTGTTTGCCCTACAGGTGGGTAGCTTTGAATTCCCTGCCTTTGGCTTTTTTCACTTAACACTATTTAATTCTGTGTTTACCCACAGCCTTCAACCCTTCATTTAATATGAATTTACTCAACCACAGGCTGGATGAACTTGCTATGAAACAGAAAAAAAGGTCAAAATGTGAAGGAAGGGATGTGGTGGATAAAAACCAATGGATAACTTTGGTCCCCTTGAGGAGAGTGTGAGCTAAGGACCATCAAACGTTTAGCAGGAACCTATGAAAACAACATTCCTGTGGCAATTCCTCGTAATATGCAGTGAACCGAGGATATTTCAAGCATTTTATTTTCATGCCTGCTCCAATAATTGAAAACAATTTTAAAAAGCAAAATATCAGGGCCAAAATATTTCAAAGAGATTCTTTTTTTCCACCTCTAGCTTGAAAGCAAATTGTTACTTTCTAAGCAAGCAAACAAAAAGGGCTTTTATGCATATCTGATTAGCTCATTTCCTTTGATTTTGGCGAGTGATGTCATTTGGGCCCAGCTGTTGGTATGCTGCAAATGATTTCCCTTCCTCATGTTTCAGCGAGTCATTTCTGCCCCTAATGGAATTACTTTGACTGGAACCCAGCATTTTTCATGGTTCACCTCTCCTATCAGCTGATACCCAGGACTGCTCTGGAAAGAATGAGGAAAGGCCACAAAGGCATTTAAATGCCTAGCGAATGATCATTTCATGTAGACTCTGATCGTGCAGTTGTCTTTTGGGGGTCTGTTGGTTTCTAATGCTTTAGCTCCTTCTCAACTCATCCTGTAAAATGATAAGGAGAGTCCGAAGTAGACGAAGGTTCTGAATCAGAGTTGCCCTGCATCCTCAGCAGCAGGCTTGGCCCATCCCTTTCTGCCCCATGTGTTTACAACAGAGCCGATGCAGTAACTCAGTAGGGAGGGTAGCAGGGTTGTGGGATGAACTGAGAATGCACAAGAGCATTGGCTTTCAAATTCTGCAGACCTGAGTCCAAATCGGAGTACTTCCCCTTGCTACCCAAGCATCTGAGCTTCTGTAAGCCTCAGCTTCCTGCAGATAAAAAGACGCTACTGAAAGTAATCACAGGTAGTGGGAGAGGCTGTGAGTATGTGGGGTTCCGGAGTACACAGGAAACCTCTGCACATTCATTCAGTTTTGCTGTGAATCTAGAATTGCTCTAGAAAAATAAAGTCTATTTGTTAAAAAAAACAACAGAGAGTTGCTGTCAGAATAGGCCCTCCAGGTGCTTAGAACCCTATGGCATAGCAATCATTATCTGCAGCTTCTAAACTAGTTGTTAGATATTGGGGTAGGGGCTCATCTGCTAGGTCATGGTTTTTCAAACTATGCACTCTTGACATTTTGGGCCATGTAATCCTTCGTTGGGGGTGAGGTATGTCCTGTGAATTGGAGGATATTTAGCAGCAGTATCCCAGCATCCCTGGTCTCTACTCACTAGACACCAGTAGGAACCCCAATACCCACCCTCTCACTTAACCAGTTGTTAAAATTGAAAATATCTCCAGACATTGTCAAATGCCTCCTGAGGAGCCTAATTGCCCTTGATTGAGAATCACTGTGCTAGGTTAAAGGAAAAATAATAATGAGTGTATTCAATGATTCTACTGAGTAGAAACACATCATGATCAAGGTGAAACTCTCTTTTTGAGAGTTTTGCTTGCTTGTCTGCATTGAACTCAAACCCTGCCTTCATCTGCCCAGACGATCTCATAGCACACCTGGCTCAGCTCCTCCTGCCCCTGATCGCCCACGTCTAGATGCATGGCCTTCCCTCCTGCTCTTTTCCTATCTAGACCTTCCTGGCTTCAGCCCCCATCTCCTTCAATAATAAAGCTTCCTGAACCCTGTAAGCCTTTGGAGTCATCTTCTCTTTCCAGTATCTTAATCTGCCACTCCCAATAGCACCTGATTCTGCCCTGGCCCCAAGATGATTGTCCTGTTAGAAGACTTAGAGCAGGAAGGGGTATGCAAATCATGTAATCCAGTGGCCTCCAGGAGTGGATGAGGACATCGTGGTGCAGGGAGGCTCCATGACGTGCCCAAGGTCACAGTGCTGGTGATGGTGGAGCTGGAATTATAACCCCTGCCTGTCAGCTGTTACCTTGGAGCAAATGCTCCCAACGGTTAGCCCCTGGGTCCAACCTGTGCCATGTTTCAACAGGTTGGCAGGAGCACACTCATCAGCGGTTCAGAGATGTTCAAAAGCTCTGTTCCTCTCAGGGTTTTCATCATGCTTAGTTTAAGAGACTTTTCTCCCTTGCCGCCCCCCCCCCACCTGCTTACACTAACCCCCATTTGAGTTTAAAAGAGAAATGATTACAAGCAGTTCTCCAACTTAAGCTTGCACCAGAGTCACCTGGAGGGCTTTTTCAAACAGAGATTGCTGAGCCCCACCCCTGGAGTTTGTGATTCTGCAAGTTTAGGGTGGGCCTGAAACTTCACGTTCCCAGGTGATGCTGATATTGCCGGCCCTGAGTCCGCGCTGGGAGAGCCTGAGAGAGCGTGACTGGGAGCCTGGACTTCAGCACTGGACAGCCCTGGGTTTGAGTCCCTGCCCCACCACCTTGAGTAAGTGACTCAACCTCTTCAAGCCTCAGGTTTCTCATTTGTAAAATCAAGATAATAATAACAACTTCTAGTGTCTCAGGCAATGCTCATTAAAATGTAATATTATTGTATATTAAACGTAACATCTTCAATTTCTAGCATTCACCAACTCTCAGCACATGTCCTGACCAGAGGAGTTAAAAGACATTAATTTCTTTCCAATTTTTTTTAAGCTGGTGGCTTAAAAGGAAATAGCAAGTAAGTGAGGCTCAGGGAATGTGTTTAACTTGGCATAAGACTACAGAAATCGTTTGATTTCTTAGCCATTTCTATGAAATGGGCCAAATGGCCCTTCTCTCTTTCCCCAAGTCTCCCAGACCTGCTGGACAAATGAGTGCTTTAACGAGACTTCCTCGATGGTAGTTGATGAAAATTCATTTCTGACTTGAAGCCTCTTTCGGTGACAGTTCTTTGGTTCTCTCCAAACCCTACATGTCCAGACAGGCACTTTCCTGTAGCCTAAATGAACATCTCCCTTTTCTGATTTATCTCTGCTACCTAATTGCTACTTAACTATAAACAGCTTGCCTTGAAACTTACCTGCCTAATGAGTACTGTCTCTGTGTCTCTTCCCTCCAATTAGAGTAAGCATTCTTTGAGGGAATGAACTATGCTTCCATTTCTTTTGGATTCCTCCTGAGTGCCTGGCATCATTCTGTGAACGATCAATAGAAAAATGTTGATTAAGTGTATGCTATCTAGTTTGCATAGAATTAATATGAAATCTTTAAGCAGGACATGGGGAAATAATTTCCTGTGTCTTCCTACTTAAAATTTAGGTCTCTTCATCTGTCAGGTCATCGGTGCCTATATGACAGGCTGGTCACTGACACCCTCCTAACCACTCAAGCCAACTGTTTACAGAAGGGTAACTCCTACGGTGAATCTACATGTAGCACCTTCTTCTGATATTATATTAATGAAATTATTTGGGGGGATCACAATCTTAAGAAAATGAAACCTGTCTGGCTTTCAATCATCATATCACTTTGGGACTGAAATTATAAAAGCATTATGCTGAGTGAGTTACCCAGCCTCCTCAATGTAAATGGATGAACATTAAACTCTTAAAATAATAAAACCCCTAGAGTAATAGAGAGTGGAGCAGAAAGCAGGGAGTTGAGAAATGAAATGAAGGCTTCCAATCCTGTGTTGCTCATTTGTGTCCCACTAATGGGTAGCCATAAAATAAATAATGGGCCAGTTGTAGAACATGTGGTTTAACTTGTATTCCCTCTTCTTTCCCAAATATGCCTTATCTTAACAGAATAGTGATTCTACCCAAGATAGGTTTCTCTGGGGAGAAGTCAGGGAGACAGCCTTAACCACAGGGGTCCATGGAGTGTCCACTAAATCTAAACTCTTGCAATATTCTGGATGAGACTCCTTGTTGCATTTTTTTAAAGCTAGGATTTGTCGCTTCAGGAAAACCACTATTGTGACTCTTTGAGTTATATTTCCTGCTCACTCTTTATCACCACATCCTCAAAGAGAATTTGGTATACTGATTCCATTTCATTTCCAATTATGAAAAATGTCTCTAATCAGCCAGGGGTGCGGTCCCCAAAGGAGACAGCTGGATAGAAGTGATGGGATCGGCAAGGGGCAGCTTGACTCTCCTATGATGCCATTCAGTGTTTAGGTTGCATCAGCGACTCTAGACCATGAGTTGCAGACATAAATTTGTATATGGTGTCACAAATAATGTGTTGCTAAGCACATGGGACAGCCCTGGTGAGTGATTTACTCTTTATAAACTGAAGAAGAATCAAAGACCTCCTGAAACACTCTCACGTATTCTTATGTGCTTTCACTCCTATGGGAGTGAAAGTTGAATGTAGCAAGTAGAACATGATTTTAAAAGCCCAAGAAACATTGTGTTAGACATGTGTATCCCTTCCCTGTGGCTTCCATGAGCATAGTATATCGAACAAGACCTAAGCCTAGGGAATTCCTGCTCTGCCACCTACCAGCCATGTGGACTCAGGCAAAGCTATTTAACTTCAGAGGATCTTGGATTTCTCATCTTAAAATTAGGAAAATAATATCTAGATCAGAGTTCTGAGGATTAAATGGGATGAAGCACATGCCTATACATAGTAAGTGATCAAATGTTAGCAGTTTATTACTTATTAATATATACCAGATGCTTAGCAATGGGCCTAGCACATAGTAACTGCCCTAATAATTCTTATTGCTATTTTTATTATTAATTTTCTAAAAACTTGACAAATAGACCATAATTATGACAATCTCAGACCTCATGTTGACAGTTTTATTTCCTGTCTCCTCTGTGGGTGACTCCTGAAATACCAACTCAGTCACTAGAAATGTTCCTTTAGTGGATAAAGAAATTTTTCTTTTAAACTTCCTTTATTCCTTCTTGTGCGTTTATTCCAGGACTTCTCCTTTATCCAGAGAAGATGTGTCTAACAGAACTTAGGTAGAACACTGTGCTTTTCCAATAGATGCTACTATTTAAGCTTCACATTTGTCAATTTTTGCTGGAATTTGTTGCTTTGAGACACTCTGAAATTGGTACAATTTATTTACTTAAAGCAAAGGATATCTGTTTTGCCCCTTTTTTTCCCTGCCATCTAGGGCAGAGGTCCCCAACCTATGGTGAGTTGTATAATGATTTCATTATATATTACAGTGTAATAATAATAGAAATAAAATGCACAATAAATGTAATATACTTGAATCATCCCGAAACCATCCCCACCCTCTCTGGTCCCTGGAAAAATTGTCTTCCATGAAAATGGTCCCTGGTGCCAAAAAGGTTGGGGATTGCTGCTCTAGGGCTTAACTACTATGGTAATGCTGAACGTTCTTAAAAATCATGAATGCTAAAATTTATTGAGTGTTCTTGACATGCCAAGCATGAGAGTAAGTGCATTCCATGCGGGAGCTATTTTAATCTTCAGAGAGCAACCATGTGCATTTGGTAGTTACTGCTGATTCCACACATCAGAAAACTAAGGTTGAAGAACCTATTAAATGCATTGCCTTGAGCAAGTGGCACAGCCAGGTCTCAAACTCATACCTGTTAGATTCCAGAACCCATGAACTTAACTGTTGTGAAGTCACTCTTTAAAATTTTGTTGGACCCAAGAGCCCGTCAATTCATGAGTGGATAACTAAAATGTGGTATATGCTCAC
>VBSM01003214.1:7871197-7901077 GCA_008086735.1 Cheirogaleus medius
GAAAAAAAAAAAAAAATTAAATTTTGTTGGGAATCTTTGTGTGCCCACTCTGTGGTTCAACTGACATTCCCAATACCGAGCTTTACTCTCCTTGACAGCAAGCTCCTTGAAGGCAGGAACCACGTCTCACTCATCCTTGTATCCTCCTTACCTTTTTGATGTGCTTAGTACATGATGAATTCTTTTAAAAAGATAACGAATGTGCAATGAGTGATTTTACAGCTTCCATCATTGTTGGTTGTATGTTATAATTATTGCAAATGAGTTTTGGAAGCAAGTTTCTACCATTCTTTGTGGGGATGCAGATGTAGACCATGAAAATAGTTCCCAAGTTCCCAGATCATAGAGCATTATCTGTACCCAAATCCCTCAAGTGGAAAGAAGGAAAATTTAGAGTTGTCTATCCTCTTGATGCCTCAAATTTCATTTCCAAGGCAGTGGTTGATTAACTCTCAAATCATACCATGTGTCCAATGTCCAGTAATGGGCAATATCTGATGTGTGAATGAATTTAATTGTGGGCCCAGATGTTACTTTCGGGAGCAATTTGCCTGTGATTTGGGAAGGTGGTCCCACACAGATCAACTGGGAAGGAGAAAATTAGAGTGATGTGTTGAAAGCAGTCATGGCCAGGGAAAAGAGTAGCTGAACTATTTTCTGCCAGGGAGGCAGGATGTTGGATGGGATTTGAAAGAAAAGCATACAGCCTGTGTCCCTTTTCTAAATGTCTGTGTTAGCCAGACCCTCACCTCTCAGGACATTAGGAAAGAACCAATATGAATCATTCCAGAAGGAAGTGGTTGTGTTCTGTCTTAAGTGAAAGAACTTTGAAGTTAAGGTCTCCCTCAAATTTTGCCTCAGCAAAGCTAAAAATATTAAGTTGTTGAACTATAGACAGTTGATCTTAGTTTTTGTTATTTTATTTATGATGGTGACAATATTATTGCTGTATCAGGATTCTTTTTGTTGCAAATGACATAATTCAAATTGTTGTGAGTGGTAAAACAAACAAGAAGGTTTTGATAAAGATTATGTAATGAAATAGACCAAGGTAAAAATGACTTTACCTTACTGCCTGATCTAGGGCTCAAATGACATCACCAGGGCCCTATTACTCTCTCCCCATTTCCTCATTACCTGTCCCCTGGTGCTACCTCTTCTGTCAGGCTTCACATACTCACGGAATAGCTTCAGCGGTCCCAGAGCCTACATTCTCTCTGACTCACTTCTCAAAAGGAAAAACCGATGACCAGGACTTCCAGCCAAAGTCCCACGATCTGACTGGGTCATTGGCCCCTCTCTAAGCCAATCACCATGGTCAGGGTGGGGATGTGACAAAATGACAACGTTAGCCTGGCACCCGTGCTTTGCCCCAAAGTCCATGAATTTGGAGTTACCAACACACATCTCCAAGATCAGAATGAACACCCACTACTGTTGCCATGTGTGGAGAGCTATGTGTCAGGCATTACCTAATAATGCCCCCACAGTCTGTCATTCATTCATTCAGAAAACATACTGAGGTCCTGCCATGATAAGCAAAAACAAACGTGGTCTGTACTTACAGTTTAAAAAGGAAACTTATTATGAGGTAAGTATTAGCATCTACATTTTACAGATTGGACAACTGAAGCGTCCTAATGTTGCTTCAGTTCCCTACAGCATTACAGCTACAGTTGACTCTTGAACAATGACACAGGGGTTAGAGTGGCTGATTCATGCACAGTCAAAAATCCACGTATAACTTTTGACTTTTCCAAAAATTAACTACTCATAGCCTACTGTTGACAAGAAGCCTTACTGATAACATAAACAGTCTATTAACATGCATTTTGTGGGTTATATGTATTACATCCTGTATTCTTACAATAAAGTAAGAAAGAGAAAAGGTTATTAAGAAAATCATCCGGAAGAGAAAATATATTTATTTATTAAGTGGAAGTGGATCATCATAAAAGTCTTCATCCTTGTTGCCATCACATTGAGTAGGCTGGAGAGGAAGAGGAGAAAGAAGAAGAGTTGGTCTTTCTATCTCAAAGAGGGCAGAGGCTGAAGAAAATTCATGTGTAAGTGGACTCACAGTTAAAATCTGTGTTGTTCAAGGGTCAATTGTATTAAGTGAAAAACAGAGATACAAATCCAAATCCAAATCTCAGTTCCCGTAGCCTTACTTCTTACTCCTTAGCACTTACTACAACACTACCTTAGCTACTACACTTGTCAAAAATGCCCTACTTTGGGTAATAATCTGCCCTAGACTAGTATATGTTTATCTGTCACCAGGAACCCCCATCATGAAAATTATCTCATGATTAAGAGAGGGATAGAATTTGAAAGGTCTAAGAAACATGAATCCTTCCACTCAACCCCATACTGATGAGTCAATATTAAATTCTTTTCGATTTTTAGTGTTAAGTGCCCACAACCTGGCCAACTAATTTTTATGAATGTGCTTTCATTCAGCATCATTTCTCCTCAATGATTTATAAAGAACAACCAATTTGGTCCTGTAAGAGCATCTTTGCAGTTCCTTTGGCGAGAGCATCATGGTCAATTCTGTCTGGCTTCCAGGAGTTCAATGGGCCATTTTAATTCCACCCATAAGGAAAACAAAGCTCAGAGAGATTAAGTGACTTGCTCAAAGTCACTCAGCAAATAAGAGATGGAACACGAGCTTAAACTTCCTATTCATTTTAACTCCTAAACTGATGTTTCTCAAACTTCTGTCATCCTTTATGATTTTTCGTTCATATGCTTACCAACTTTACTTACATTCCTACTCCAGGCTCATTCTAAGCAACAATATTTGTCAGTTGGTGTTATTGAGTATATATTTTTCTAAAGCACATTGAAATAAATATAAGACCATCTACAACTTAAAATTCCATCCATGAATCCCCCAAAAACATTTCACGTACCATCAGCGGTAGTGTCTGACACGTTAAGAAACATGTTCTATGTTGGGTAATCGCCTCACCAGAGAGTTGGCCACAGTTTCAGAACCAAGGCTCAGGCTTACAAGCAGGCAATTTCCACGGAAAGTTTCCCCCTTACCTCTTCCAGGAAAAGGGACATACATGTATCCCCTGAAAGGGGACGCGATCATTTTCAGTTCCTTCCTGTCCAGTGCTGGCCTCCCCATTGACAATCACACCCCCATGCTGTGCTCACTTCCTGTCTTTGCTTGGGAGTGAGATATACTTGCTATTTAAAGGTTAACCCAACTTTTTGAGCCCCTCTAATACTTGAAAACTTTTATTGTTTTGCAACTTGTGTGAGCTTTTGTGGTAACCTTCTTTAGTGGCTTATCAAACTGTGTTATTGTCCAAGTCGTGAAATATCAATTTTGGAGAGCAACTTTAATAATTTTCACAAAGCTATCGCCACCTTCACTTTATTTTGTATAATTATGTTTGGATCCCCAGAAGTTTTCCTACTGATTGTTGAAGTTCTGCTACCCTCATAAGCCACGTAAGGATGAAATTCAGATCCCCAAGTGTGTTTTTCTCTCTAGCTACTTGGAGGGAAGGATTAGGTAAAGTACCTAATACCTCTCTGTTTTGACATGGGGAATGGGAAAAAGAGAAAAGACCCATTGTGTTTGAACACATTCCTTCACAAAGATTCAAGCTCTTAGAGGCGGCTCATTTGTTTCACCATTTAAAAACAAAATTAAGGAAGTCTGTGTTTGTCCTCATAGCTATTCTTGGCTGCCAAGATGCACAGGGAAATTGGGGATATCGAACGCTAGCATGCCTTCTTGAGGGAAAGAGGTTGCATCTTCGTGTTTTTGTATTTTAGTCTTCCTCATGAGAGAATCCATCAAATTGCAAAATAGCATGATTTTCCACCGATTCCACATTTGGAAGTTAACCAAGTTACTTATTGCTATTGTTAACTCCAGACAGTTTAGATAGTTTCTCCTCCTGTTATAATCCTCACATCTGTTGCATGTTAGAATCACCTGAGGTGTGTTTAACACATACCAGTGCCCAGTCCCCAGACTGGCTGCTCAGATCAGGATCTTTGAGAATAAAACCCAGGCATCCTTTTGAAAGTTCACCAAGCAACTCTAGTGTGCACACTGGGCTAGCAGCTTCTCTGCCACATGCCTCTGGTGTCAAGAGTCCCTGTAATGTCATTGCTAGATGCACAGTCAGGCAGGTCTGTGTTGGATTTCTGCTCCACTAACTAGCTAGGACCTACGGCTATTTATTTAGCTTGTCTAAGCCTTGGGTCTCCATCTACAAAATAGTGATGATAATGGATTCTACCTTATGGGGTTGATTTGAGGTTCCAGGTGATGATGGCTGGGTAGTGAAGCCCATCTCCACTGCAATGACTAGCTAGCTAGTCTTCCTGCCTTTCAGCATCTCTTCTACTCAGTTCATAGTATACACCGATGAATCTTCCTAAAGCCCTGTTCCCATGCCCACTAAGAAAGAGAAAAGCAGTCTCTGACATCTAGGCACTGGCCTGATACATACAACTAGACCCTGGTGGTGTTAGGAGCCGAGCTGGAAATCTAAGCTAGGCCATGACCCCCTCCTGTTAGACATCGTCTCACCAGCTATCATCAGATAAGTTCACCCCATGACCATGATGAAGCGAGACAAAAACCAAGACCACATCATAATTTTGTCTAAGCACAAAAACAAGTCACTGCGCAAATTACAAAAATCCACCCCCAACCCCCTAAGCTAACATGAGTAGCTGCTACTTCTTTACCTACTGCAGCTCTAGCCTCACTCTAGTCTTCTCTCCTTCTAGATAAAGTTTATTAAGATAGTCAGTTGTAGAATTAAGCCCACTTTCTGACGGCACCTCTTCCTTTAACCCAAAAACTAACTAATCAAAGCCAAAATCCTATAATAAATCCTTTCTTGTGCCTCCTACTGAGACCCCCCATGGCTCTCTGTGGTGTGTGTTCTCCCTCACTGCCACAAGTAATAAACCCAGCTTGTTCAACAACAGACATGCTCCTGGTGGTCTTTGCCTGGGAGGCATCGGCGCCACTCTCTTATTCAAAATCCTGTAATCCCACTCTCTGATTTAAGAACCTAAGAGTTCTTAAAACTATTTAATACTAAGAACCACCAAATCTTCTAAGCCTTTTTCACTCTGTCCTTATGTCACCCATAAAATCCCATTTCTCATTATTCTCTGGCATGACCTTCTGGGATACCTCTCTCTCCTTCACCATGTTTTGTTTTGTTTGTTTTGTTTTGTTTTGTTTTTAACATTTGGTCATGTGATTTCTATACTCTTCCCTGATTGCGTCCTCCCCTCCTCCAGCCCAAAATAATAATTGAGCACTAACTATATGTTAGATGCTGTCCCGGAGATATTTATGAATTGATTCATTGAGGACAGACAAGGATTTCTTGAAGTAGGTGCTATTACTATGCCCATTTTACAGATGAGGAAAACAGGTACAGGAAAGTTAAATAATATTCTCCAATGCACATCATAAGTGACAGATTCAGGAGTAAGAAATATGCTGATTTATCTTCCTAGTAAGTTTGCTATAAGGATTAATAAGATAATGCAGGTAAAGGGTTTAACTTTGCGGGATTCTCAAAAGAGTTCTTGGTGCTTAACCCGGTTTTGAATCCTTGGTTTGCTGCTAAAAACCTTTCTTTTGCAGTCTAGAGCCTGAGGCCTGAGTATATTTACCAATATTCTTTTTTTTTTTTTTTTGAGACAGAGTCTCACTCTGTTGCCCAGGCTAGAGTGCCATGGCATCAGCCTAGCTCACAGCAACCTCAAACTCCTGGGCTCAAGCAATCCTCCTGCCTCAGCCTCCCGAGTAGCTGGGACTACAGGCATGCGCCACCACGCCCGGCTAATTTTTTCTCTCTATATATTTTTAGTTGGCCAATTAATTTCTTTCTATTTTTAGTAGAGACGGGGTCTTGCTCTTGCTCAGGCTGGTTTCGAACTCCTGATCTTAGTGATCCACCCGCCTCGGCCTCCCAGAGTGCTAGGGTTACAGGCGTGAGCCACTGTGACCGGCCTATTTACCAACATTCTTAAGTGTGTCTTGATTTAACTCATTCATTCATAGAGGTCTGTTTGTTCCCAAATTCAAGCAGCCATTTGGAGCTTCTCTGAGTCATCTTTGTTTTAGCAGCTAGAAAAGTCACATTAATTATCTGCTTATTGATCAAAAATGATCATAGTGGTTGCTCCAATCCAACATGCATGCCTTTATTAAAGACTTGCAGATTCAAATGCTAACATTCAACTATCTAAACTTGAATTAAAGACATCTGTTTGTGATGCATAATGCTTTATAAAATACTGCCAACAGTCACTTCAAGAAGCTCTCTGAATTTTCATATAATAACTCCTTGCCAGATTAATTGATCACCTAGTTAAACATAAGTAATTCACAGAATCCTCGGGTAGGCTCAGAATTTATGCAAGACAGAGGCTCACCTTTTTTTTCTCTTTATCGTAGCAAATATATTTTGCAGACAAAATTTAAGTGCTTCTGCATTGCATATTTGCTGGAGACTTATTTAGTTTTCCTTTAATACATGTTTAGAAGGCTCTTTTTGATACTTTTTTTGGAAGCTCACAACTCTACCATTTGAAGCATCTACCATCAGGATGGGTCTTGTATAGTACTTCCTTTACTCTGAAAATAAAGGAGTTTTAAATGAGCTTTAAATAGAACCATCTCAGGTGGGAATGAAGCAATTTTAATGAGAGTAAGGAATCTGGAAAGAGAAAAATTCTTGGATTTCGGAGGCACCAGACACTGGGTTCAGTCTAAAGACTTTTGAGAACCTGGGACTTCAAAGATTCTGAGATTATAGACATGTCCTGGTATATTCAAACTTACATCAGACTTCTTGCTACTAGTGCTCTTTCCTCACTGATGAACAAGCATTATGTCTTGGCACCCTTTGGGTCTCTCTCACTTTGCTCTCCAAGATTTCCATGTTTAATACCAGGGGCTTTTGTGATGCTTCAACAATGCAGTAGAGAGAGAGAGAGAGAGAAGAAAAATGGAAAGCTGGGGATGGACGCCCGGGCTGGAAAGGGACGAGATTCAATCAAGGGAGGACAGAAAACAAAGTGAATGGAAGGATAGATGGGAGAGGAATGAGGCCTGCCCTTGTCCCACAGCTTGGCAGTCCTTCCTGCTGGGCATATTAACTTAAAAAGAGTGTTTCTCCCTGTGATGTCTGGGGAAGATGGGGGATGTATCTGAGAAAGCTCTCCAGTAGGCACAGGTGTATTTTTAGACTGTCGATGTTTTAAATACATCAACAAACCAACATGGGAAGCCACCAAGCATAAGGAAGCAAGACCGCAATCTGAGTCTTCCGGAAGAGCCCAGCTCTATCACATATACCTACATGTGGAAAAAATAATGTGGCAAAAACTTTCTAAGACTTTGTAACTACAGAAAACACAAAAGATTAATGATGCTTAATCTGCTGGAGGATCAGTTCCCCGCTGTTGCTTTTCTCTTCTTAATCCTCCCACCCCTTCCCCTGTACCAACTTAAAAACAAAAGTCAAGGCCTAATTAAAATCAGAACCCAGTATCCGATCAGTGCGCTTTTGGCAGACGTTGGCTTTGGCATTGTGTTCTGACCAGTTTACTGATTAGTGTTTATTACTAATCATCTGTGGCTAGAAACATGACCCAGAGAGGAGAAAGAGCAGGGCAACAGCATGCAGTGACATTGTTAGAATCGTTCACAGTGTTTTCCGCAGAAATCACTCAACCCAAATCCACAACCACAGCAGATGCCTTAGCACGCCAAGCCCCAGGCATTGGCGGCCGGGCAGAGCAGGCTTCCCTTAGCACCTGGCAAGATTCTCCTTCATTTTACCCTGTGTGTGCAGTCCAATGCTTGGCCAGGAATAATGGTAGGACAGGCTGATGGAGTAAGAGTTTGCCACATCTTACAGGGATACTCTGATGCCATATGTCTGCAGGATGCACCGTACAAAATCAAGAGTTTTGGTGGATGGGGAGTGGGCACACTTGGGCACACAGAGAAGGGGCCTGGGGAGTATCCGACAATGTACTTTGAGTTACAATGCCTCTTTGGGTAATTTAATCTCTCTGAGCTCAGCCTTTCTGATGAAGAAATTTATTCACTCATATGGTGTTTCAACAAATATTTATTGAATGTCTACTACGTGCCAGATTCTTGATATTACAGGGAAGGCAGTAGATGAACAAAAATATTCCCTATTCGAACTAATGATATCAATTTGTTGCCATTTGAATTTTTGACGGGTTCTTTGTAACTGATATTATTGCTATGGGCACTTAGGGGAAACTCATAGACAGTTTTCCTGTACAAAGTGGGTATGATTGTAACATTTTTTTTTACCAAGTTCATAGCTTAATTATTGCTGGCTTTGCTAATATTGTAATTCCTTAATTTTAAAATACATATTTTGTCTTTTTCCTTTCTTTCTTTCTTTCTTTTTTGTTTTTGTTTTGAGAAGTCTCACTATGTTGCCCAGGCCTAATCTCAACTCTGGGCTCTATTCTGTCTCAGCCTCATGAGTAGCTGGGACTACTAGTACACACCACAGCACCCAGCTTCACATACGTCTTTTAATAGTGAATTTTTTCTCTGCTTCCCAAAGTAAGAAATTTCATTTGGAAAATATGTAAAATCTTGTTTTAAGTCACCTTGCCACCCCAAAACAACTATGCTTAGAATTTGGGTATACAATATGGGATTTTAGATCATGAAAATACATCTTTTTTATCTTAAACTAGTAGCTATGCTTAGTATATTGCAAATTCTGCCACTTGAAACTAAGACAGAAGCACAGTGTTCTCATGGGAAGGATGCCTTAGGAAATGGTGGTTTCTTTCCTGGGTGAAATATCCCAAGTTAATTTAGAATTTTTGTCAAACCAGTAAAGTATGAGAAGCTTAGAAGATGAAAGAGAATGAGATGGAGATGTTTTATTTGATGTATTATAAGCATATTTGTCTAAAGGTTACCAAACACCTTTTCATCTGCAAGGAGAATCCTATTGTCCTAGAGAACTGGAGCTGAGTGGTGAGAATGGTTTTTACTTATATAGTTAACACATTTTTATCAAATATCTTTTATGTGTCCATAAGTAGACAAGGAGTCAAGGAAGTAGAAGTATGGAGGTGCTTAGTCTAGGGGGAAAATGACCCATGCCAGTAATTATACTCAAATTAAGTATCATGGTGGCACATACTATGAATGAAAAGTACAGGTGCTGAGAGATCAGATAGCAGGGGCCCTAACTTATTCTAGATAATGAGAGAAGTCGTCCATAATCAAGTACCCTTTGAGCTCACACAGTGCATTTGCGAAAAGGCAATGGGTTCAGTCTGGTCCATGGTGGAAACCATTCCATCAACCATGGTCAGGTTAGGACCTACATTTCCAACTGTTCAAAATAACTACCCTACACCAGGGCCATTTTTACCTTACTGAGATTTTGGTTCTATGAGTGTGATTACATAGTGAATCTGGGAAATAAACATACTTGTGTGGTCAATCAGCATACTAACTGACCTTGCTCAGAGGAGAATGTCACTTCTTGGAGACTGTTTGCTGGAGCCTCACCCTTCATCATTTGATGTATGATATCCCTTTGGACCTGCTTAAGGAGATACCAGGAATTCCAGGCTCTATGTATAAGTGGATACAAAAAGCATCAGATAGGGTTTTTGAGTGGCTGTGGCCAAAAGAGTCATCATGATTTATGCACTGTACACTGGGAGATGTCTGATGAGAAGTCCAACAACCAAAACCAAATGAATAATTAATTCAGCATGTGGATCAATTGTATCATCTCACTTGCCATGTTATTGCTATTTTTATGTAATTGCAAATTGAAAAATAAATTGATATCATAAATAAACAACTGTCATTTGATATGATATAGACCCTAGCATCTTAGGGATATTCTATTTTCAGGTAAAATTCTGATGCCTTTTATACAATTAAAAATGTGCCATTAAAATATAGGGAGAAATATCTCCCTATATTTATTTCCATGTCAAGATTGAAAGAAAAATAATGTGGAAGAATGAAGCATCAGATTTCTTCCTTAAAGGCCTATTCTTCTTTGCTGGTCTTGTTCTGGAAGGCATTATTCAAAAAATATCTCTAATGCCCACTAAATGGTGAGATAGTACAAATGACTGAATGCAACCAAAATAAAATGCTTAGTTTAATTCCTTTGATGTTAGCTTTAAAGTAGGTAGATATGAATGGACACAGTCTAACACCCTGCTTTCTTTTCCCATGAATCTTTCCTTGATTGAGTGAAAGGTAATTAATAACAGCTATGTTGCCTATTCATTTTATACCTCTTTTAAAAAAACACAAAACATGATCTAGATAATCTCATATCTTAGGCAGCAACCGTCATGTCATATCATTGTCATAATTAATCTTATAACTAGAAGTTTCTCATAATAGTATAAAAAGAGTAAATCAGTCAGTTTAATGAATTGTACAATTATTGACCTTTTCATTTTTCAGGGTTTTTTTTTAAATCAAAGTCTTGCCTCTCCCTTGATCAGAAATATTGTTTCTTAAAAGTGTTAATAGAACTTGTTTTCTGGGTGGAGAAATATAAAATCTCTGAAGTTTGAACTTACTAGAAAAACTAGAAATTCATTTTTATTTACTAGCCATTGATTAAGGGACTTTGGTTTTGAAAATACATGTTATCAATCAAATTTATGAATCTTCTAGCATATTATCAACTGTATCTACCCTTTAACAGGATAGTTTTCTGTCTTTAAACATCTTACATCGAAAACTCTTTGGACTTCATTTGAATACCAATAAGATCCACATCTGTACTTGCTTGTTTTAGAAAAGAAATTTCCCTGGGGTCAAGGAGGCTATCTGAATAATCTATCTTGTCTAACAGTACACTAGGTAGTGTTATTAGTAATAATAATAAAACAACTACAGATTATAGCATGATTTAGACAGTACAGCCTTTTCTCTGTATTTTCAGATAACAGTGCTTCTCTTTCATTTGTTTTCAGAATTAAAAACACAGTGGATTTTTTAAGCCAAATATAATTTAAAATAAACTCTTGCATTCTCCTTTCCCAGCTCAAATCTGGGAATGGGCAGAAACTAAGTGGGAAAGAATTAGACCTTTTGAACTCTCTGGGGAGGAAAGCATATGGAGTTTGGAGTCCTCTAATGTTTCTCATCCGGGCTGGCCTTGTGTCACTGAAATGCTGGTATTCTTCATTCTGTCCTTCAATACGGTCTAGCATATTTGTGCAGCCAAATGTCATTTCATAGGAAAAATCAAACTCAATTTGGTGAGATTTCTGGAGAAGAATGAATCCAATCTGGGGTGGAATTGACAAAGAACGCCGATTAAAACAAACACTCTGAGATGCCCCGTGCATACCATTGTAATGTCTAAAGATGATTGCTTTTAGAGAAATAAAATGGTTTTAGCTCAGAGGTGACAAAATGTATTCTGTTTCCCTTTTTTCTTGGTAGAGCTTCCTTTCAGAATGGAAATGAATCTCTATTATTTCTCAGTGATCAGGGAGGAAAGACAACCTTCTGCCAAAGCTGAACAGCTGAGAGTGGTAGCAATATTGACTGAGCAAATTAGATTCGTGGGATTGATAGATTCAACACTGAACATTCAAAGGAACAGCATGACTTTGTAATATACATGCCTATCTGATCCTGTGTTGTAGAAACTTGGTATTGGTTTTATCAGGACCAACCCAAAAGACTTTTGTAACCTAGAATTAGATGGGTGAATAGATGAATCCAAGTGCCCGGGAGTCCAGCAGTACAGGTTGGGCACTGTACAACATCACTCACTTTGACTGCTCTATGGATGTCGCCCCCTTGACTAAAAGTGTAAGGTCATTACAAGAATAGGTGGCCACTCTAGCAAGTCTCCTCATTTGAATCTGCTCTATTTAGTCAGTCACTTGGGTGTTTCACTCAGTCTTCCTCAGAGAAAGAAAGAAAGAAGAAAGAAGAAAGAAGAAAGAAAAGAAAAGAAAAGAAAGAAAGAAAGAAGAAAGAAAGAAAGGGAAAGGAAAGGAAAGGAAAGGAAAGGGAAGGGAAAAGAAAGAAAAGAAGAAGGAAGGAAGGAAATTATTTAAAGTCATCAATATTTCAGTTTTAATGACAACAAAATGATAGATATATCCCTTGCATCACAGCGCCTAAACCATTGGATATGCTAAAAAAAATGTATGATTTTGGGTCGTGTGCATGGGTAAATCTTTTCATCCTCCATCAAGCTATAACTCTATGGCAACTCTATCCTATCTGCTGTATTTATCTTTGTAAACTAGATATAGACTCCAGCCCAGGGGCCAACACTGAGTAAGCATCCAATTAATACTGACTGAATGAATTTGAAAATTGTGGACTACTGGCCTACATGACTCACACCTAGTAACCCTCCCATCTCACAGATGGAAACTGAGTTCTAAAGGAGCACAGTATGAGCCACATGCCTAGAGGACCCACTGGTGGTGCTGCAGCCCACCCATCCTCTGGGTTTGGGAACGTAAGCAAAGTCAGACCATGAGAGATTTGGACCGCTCTCTTTTGTTCCATGTACAATCTATCCTTTTTAACAAACTGTTTTGGGTTCTTGCACTGAGGGATGCTGACAGAAATGGTCCCAAAGAACTTGCTAGTTTACTTATTGCAGAGATATTCTAGAGGACACAGGCAATGCCTATTTATGAGGACTCTGAGAGAAATTTCTCTCAGGCCTCTGAGCTGGGCAACGTTGGCTACTCCTGAGCAACAGGAGGGCTTTTTTCATCTTATGAACTATGTGCCTTGTGGAACTGATGGCAATTTCTTTTTCGCTTTGTCCACTAGAAGTCAAAGCTGACTCTGAAGGCCAACTTTGGCCATTGGATGTCTATGTGTGTTTTTCACTTCAGGTGCCATTTTATAATTCTGTTCCTCTTTTCTCATCATGATACTTTTGCTATGTGTTTTACTCTTATTGCATTTTAGCATGCTATTACATGCTTCCTTTAATTTTATTAATTGGAAATAAGAACCTGATATAAAAAAAAACTCCAGTAGAGACAAAGTTTGTGGCAGTGGTTAAGGGTTTACGAGAGCCTGGGTTCAAATGCAAGTTCTAACATTCACCAGCTACATGACCTTGAGTATGTTATTTAACCTCAGTTTCCTCATCCATAAAATAGGGTAGTAATATGATCTACCATGAGGATTTGTTGACAGGATTAAAGGAGATGATCTATGCAAACCACCCAGCCCCGAGCTTGGGATGCGCAGTATCTGTTATTTTATTATTTTCTGGCTGCAACTCTGCCCCACTCTTCCTACCTAATCCACTTGCTTGGTGCTCTAGAGAGGGGTTTCTCAACCTCTATTGGCACTTGAGGCTAGATCATTCTTTGTGGTGGGGGCCTGTCCTGTGTTGTATAAAATGTTTAGCTCCATCCCTGCCCACTACCCACGAGATGCCAGTAGCACTCCCTCCATTGTGAGACAAAAAACGTCTCCAGACATTGCTCCAATGGGGAGCAAGATCGTTCTCAATTGAGTACTTCTGGTCTAGAAGTGTCCTAGTGTCTCTGCTGATTGGCACCTTTCTCTCTCTCCAGTAATTCTCTGTCAACTCACACTGCCCCAGACCAGTTGGCATGCTGTCGGGATCACTTATTTTTTTAAATCCAAAGGTAGTGGCCCACTTAGAATCCTGTCCCCACTAATGATGCAGTAAGCATTTATTAAACACAATCCATGGCCTTTGCCCTTGAGGAGGCATCATCTAGGGAGGGGATTTGGCCATGGGTGCAAAGCACTATGACACGCACAGCCTGGTGACATGCAAACTCCCCAGGGACATACTATACTTTCAGAATGAAAAAGCAGGACACGTGCTTTGACACATGATATTTTTTTTTTGGTCAATATTTAATTTATGTAAAATATTACAAATGCATACAAATGAAATCATCAGTAGGTAAAAGTTTAATGAATCACCCTTTCGAGAAGAGTAAAATTATATAAAATTAGTGCTTAGAAAAACTGGAATAGATGAGGACAGTCAGAGGAGGGAGTGATTAATTTTTCTAGATAATATGATTCATACTGAGACAGTGATAATTGATAAGAGGTTAAAGTGATGTCCCTTCCTGATGCCATTTACATTTTAATGCAGGGCTATGATGAGTTAAGTGTAAGTGTGAGTCATGTGGGGAGGATGTTTGCAGAAATGGAACCTGAACATTTCTCTGTAAACTAACAAAGGGAAAGCTATTAGGGGCAGGGAATGTTCCCTTTAATAAACAGAAAGAAAACCAAACACACATGTAAAAAATGAACAACGCAGTTCTGGGTCTCCGATGATCTTGGGGACATTGGCCACAACGAGAAAGCAAGCACTATCCAAACAACAAGAGTTTGGAATAGAGTCAAATAAGATTTGGAGGTAGAGCCCCAAGACTAATGATGGTGATAGGAAATGATACACGCTAATGATAAATGGAAAAAATCGTGGCAGTATTCCTCTTAATTTTTATGACTTTGGCAAAACTTTCCTTTCTGCACTTTTCTCTTTGCATTGCCAGCTACTAAGGGTACCATCATTTAGAGGTGGCCTGAAACATTGTGGAATTCAGTGTTTTTATCAAGTTTGATGCTGCCAATCACTGAAAGTGTTTCATTGTAAAAGTTTCCTCGTGAAAACGGCTACTGTATTTCATAAATGCCCTGTTTCCAAATACAAGTTACTGTATCTTCAAGCACAATACCCATTAGTATGAACATATCATTTCTTGCCTTTTATTGGTGAGATTGTGGTGGGTTTTGAAGACGAAGAGAAGGTGAGAGAGAAGACAAACTTGGCTTTTTGAGAAAGGGCTGGCATTGATGTTCTTACATCAGGTTGTGTATTAAAGTCACAGAAGACACACCGTACTTGTATACAAATCCATCTGCCTTTGAGTGGAAAGAGCTGTACAGTCCAATTCAGGGACTAGGTGAGAAGGCACTAATACAAACCAGAAATTCATTTTCATTGCATTTTCTAAAGCTCAACTTTGTACAGTCTCATGAAAAGCACAAAAGATGCTTCCCCTGTGTGTATACTCGGGTCATTTTAAGGACATACTCGTTGTACTTGGCTCTCCTGTCATCTTAAGGACAGCTAACAAAAGTCAGTTGGCTCATACCTTCCGATCACCACCCCCGCCCCCAACAAATCACTAGCAAATTCCACTTGTTGAGTGTCCTCCTATTAGCATAATGGTGTGTTTTAATTTGGAGAAGAAGCATGTGGTTCCTATAAGAAAGTTGTTTTAGGTCTTTAAATGTCTCTGTCAAACACTTTCTTTTTGTTTGGAGAAATAATTACGGATCAGTACTGTTGAAACCAAAACATCAGAGAAATTGCCTATCCCAGTGTTTCTAATTTGGTGAACGTCTGCTCAGTGAATGACAAAAGTTTAGTTTGGCCACGCCAAGAAAAACACATCCAGTTTAACCATTGCAAGCGCTGACTTGGTTATAAGGGATGACAGTTGCTGTACTTTGGTTGTTTTCCTCACATCCCAGTGAAAAAGCTCCCCTTCTACAAGGGCATTTCTATTTCTGTGACTCCAGTGATGGCAGATACCAGATGACACTGTGACAGTTGTCTCTTGATGCCATATTTTTTCTTGTTTTTTAGGAAGTGTTTATATTGGCTCACAGATACTCAGGACCACCAAATAGACATCCTGTCTGATGTCTCCCTCCTGTAAATGTTTCACCTTAGCCTTTTTCCAATCCCAGACCTGGATATGTTTTTGCTATAATGATCATGTCTACTAAGATAAGATAGCCACACATAGCAATTTAAAAAAAGTGAATGGATATATATGGAAATGTCATTGAGGTATGAGACTATAGGAAATTTTTATTTACTCTTCTTATCTGAATTTGCTAAATTTTTAATCTGGACCATGTATTGTTTTTGTAGGAAAGAAAAAAACATGTTTTTAAAAAGTAAGGATCAGTTGGTTTGGGAAAGGAAAACAAAATAAACATATAAAAAGAGTAATTTGAATTCCAAGGAATATATAAATGCTGAGCACAAGTATCGACATTAAGTCTTCTGAGCACAGAGAGGAGAGAGCAAGTACTAAGAAGTCATCAGAGGTGGGCAGGCTTCAGCTAGCATGAACCCTAACATCAATGAAGATTGATAGAAGGCGTTCAGGCAGTGCTTACCCTCTGCTGAGAACTGCTCCATTGGAACTTTCCATACATTATCTCACAATAACCCCATAATGTAAGTAAATGGTATTTTTTCATTTTTTTTAAAGTTGAAAACTTTTTGGTACAGAAAAAATAACTTGTCCCGGATCCCATGGGCTAGTAAGTTTCACAGCCAGCATTAGTAGAACCCACTAAAGCCTAACACTGTGCTTTTCCCATCTTGCCTTATTCCTTAGAAAGAGAGACAAGATTGAGAAAGGCAGGTAACTGTTCTTTGTTCTAAGTCGGTGTGTGTGTTTGGGGTAAGGTCGAGGAAGGTGGTGAACAAAATGGAACGACTCAAGCTAATAGCATTTCCTTCACCCAATAGCCTTTTTGCCTGATAGTAAGTTACAGGTCAGGAAAAATGGAAAAGTTCTTTCTCTGTGTAATTCAGAGTAGGAAATCATTATTCAGAGGCTCTCTTGCCTCTTTTAGAATAAAATGCAATGTGACACTTTGTCTTTAACTTCTAAAAGTACACAGCCGAACTTTCTGCAAACTTTCTTTGGCTGATATACATTGTCTTTTCAATTGTCTGCACTTGAATACCTAATCGGAGATGTTCTGCTCCCAAATGGCGTGGCGTTCATCCTCAAGGCTCTGTAGGAGCATTCCGGTCCCATTTATCAGATGCCTGGCTCATGCTACAAACTGAAGGATTTTTAAGAGATATAATGAGTTCATGCAGGGGATAAATCCAAATCCATCAAAAATAATTTCTCTACCTCTCTGTTGAAATATATATAGTGTGTGAGAAGTATATAAAGTGCATTCTGTCTTACGCATCACCCAGCTGTAGGAGAAAATTAAAATCCTGAGTATGCATCCAAATGGATATGACAGTATCATTTGGCATATATTAGACTAGTTCAGATATTAGAGCTTAATTTGTGTCTAAGAATAAGCTTTTTACATTCTTAAGGCACCCCTCATATGTGAGTCTACCAAAAGGTAGACCAGAATGATACTCTTTGTATCTTTTGTTTACTAAATTGCAATGTCAGGATAATAAATGCTGTGGTTGGAGTAAGTGCGTGTTTCATCTCTCTTAGGGAATTCTGTACTTCAAGGGCTTTCCTCTTCAACATTGCAGATAAAACACTACATCACACTCTTTAGTGAAAGAGACACTTTCTCCTTCAAGATGCCTGTTCAGCTGTTCCACAGCTGAAGAGCTGGGAAGACTTAAATTACATTCTTTTTCCTGCCATTAAAAGGGAAGGGGGGTTGGGGGCGGGGGGGGGGAAGAAACTTGCATCTGCTTCAATTTCTTTGCCAAATTCTTCATTTAATTGTTTTGTAATTTGAAGAAAACCACAAATGACAAGATGAAATTGCTAGGAATATAAATACAGAATTTAATTGTTCATGTCAGGATTTCAATTCCCAAACCGTGGTAATCCGAGTCGCCATTTTCTGACCAACAAACAAGAAAGCCTGCAGAGTTTGCTGAGCCTTCCTGCTCCCCACACCCCCTCCCACCGTGCTCACAGAACTGTCTTCAATCAGAGAGAGAAAGCAAGGAAGAAGGAAGCTGACTTCCCGTATCCCTATGGATTTTATTGCAATAGCTGGGATCCAACACAAATTTCTTCAAGAAAAACCATGACATCAAGCCCAAGATCCAAAATAAACCAGCACCTGAGCGCTAGACATGTAATTGATGGGCTCCTACAAGTTCAGAGTATCCTTGAGAGTAATGAGGTTCACCTAAAGATAGATTTTTATTTTGATTTATGGCATAAACTCTCCTGGACCTAGGGACAATTTAGCCTAGTGGGGTCATTCTGGATTTTAAGTTAGGAAATGTGTGTTACTCTAAGCCATGATGCTGAGTTTTTTTCTTCTTTTGTTCCACTGCCTGGAATAGCATCTCATCTACAGTAGTGCTCAGTTAGTATTTCTGAAACAAATTTGTTGGATGAGCAAATGCCCAACAGAATGGGCCCTCGCATTTTGTAAAGTAGTTGAGTAGACAAGGTCCCCAGTTCTCTACTCTATGCTCTTTTCAAGTCTATGAAGTGTCCAAATTCCTGGGTCTTTCATGGATTTCATCCACCAAGATACCTGTCCAGTAGGATCCCTCGACCCACATCCTGAACCTTTCCTTTTGCTTTCCCTTCATCAAGACTTACCAGATCTATATCCCATTCCCTTAAAGCTCTGGTTTTAGTTGTATTTAAATCTAGCAAAGTAGTTGAGACTAAGATGTTAGTAACTTAGAATGGTTTAACTTGCCATTCAATCCAGATAATTTTCTTTTACCAATTTTAACACAGTTGAATCAGTCAGAAATCTCAGGGCCTATTAGGAAAGGGAATTATGTTTGGGGGATGGAATTCCTCTGTGTGTCTACAAGCCAATTGATTTCTTTCTTTGAGCCTAACCTTGAAAGGTGGGATTAGTTTCTAACCTGACTTCAAGGTACTATTTTGTAAGAGAGGTTGTAGGAGTGATTGGTTATGCATTATATAGTAAGGCAATTTAAATCTTTTATATAGACATGTTCATAAAGTCACTGAATGAAAACTGAAAGGGCCATCATAGAGAAAAATCTAGAATTACTGAAGTCATGTACATAAATAGAAAAATATATCATGACAAGTACTTATTTATCCAGAAGATCCTTGAAAGATTTTAAAAGAAAATAGAATTCTACGTACATACTTTAAAATACTTTTTTCAACAACAGGTCAGTGATAAACAGAACTCATTACTTAATGAGATATGGAAGAGTCTTAAAATTTATATAAATACTTTTGCTCCCAAAAATCTACATTCACAATATTTCTCCTTTTCTGATAATAGTGGAAATTTTTAAGCAAATCTTAGTTATCCATACAAGGTAGCCCATATTAGTGGCTCTCAAACTTGGTTACATTGAATCATACCATCTTTCAAAAAAATCTTGGTTTCATCAAAATAGAAAAAAAAGGCATTTTTTTCTGTAAGAAAATCTCTATTTTGACAGCTGCTCTGTTATATTTGTCAAGAACTTTAACTTTTAAGTGCATCAAATATTGCAGTAAAAAAAATACTGCTGGGAATACATTGTGTAGTTCTGGCATTAATACTCAGATAAGTAAAAACAATGGTTTTATGTATTCTTGAGTTGCACCGGGGTGCTTTCCAAAGATTTTCTAAATTGCGCCTTGTGGATTTTGTGTGATCATACTAGTTTAGTGGTTGAGTTAGATCACAGGTTGCAAGCTCTGGTAAGTGGCCATTTATTTGCTTCTCAGTTCATCCCCATACACCATTACATTGAGAACTATTGCTATAAGATATGTTAGTAACACCTCCTCCCTGCAGCTTCTTCAGATTAACTCCACTTAGCATCCCTTCCCTGAGAGTTCTTCAGATAGAGAGAGCCAATTGGTTTGTTTTTGGTGATACAATTTTCTGGCAGGGTAACAGTCATCTTAAGGTATGTTTCCAACCACAGGGATATCTACTCCCATATTGGTCTGTGAACTGCCTGCTCCCTTCCCCCTCCATAGGCGTGGGCACCAGAGCCACTTCTGCAACCTGCGACAGCATCCTCACCCATGGTCATAGCATGTTGAGCCAAAGCTGGACATGACACAAACAAGGTCAAGCAGATCCTCTTTCCCAGAAATCTGTAACTATAACCAAAAGAGAATAGGGTCAGGCTATCTGACTATATGAGGCTACATGTTGGACGCCAATATGCAGACTCAACCCGGGGTGGCCGAATTCGGCTATGCGCTCCAGAGATGCAAGAAAAGTGAAAAATGAAACAGACACGTGAAGACAGAGTTGAGAGAAAGAGAGAAATGGAGAGAGTTTCTTTCAACATCCTAGTTCTAACCGCACCCTGAGGCCCAATTATTTGCAGCCTTTCGTAAATCACCTCTAGAGTTCATAATTAATAAATTCATTTTCTTTTTATTTTTTTTACCTTAAACTAGCCCAGAATTAATTTCCATTACTTGCTACCACAGTGTCCTAATGAATTCAGGTGGTTTACTCTTGGGAGGTTTGAAAATATTGGCTTGATCCCCATCTGAGTGCAAACTTTTCTAGAATTGGGGAGGGGGTATCAGGACTCCTGTTATTTTTGGATACTCCTGTTACTCTGGTTCAGGGATCGGTGGTCAGCCTGTGCTGCCAGCTGTCATGTAGGAGAGATGAGGTGGGGATTAGGACTACAGGATTTCTCCCTACATCCTAATCTCTTGGGAAACTATCTCAGCTCTCCAGAACTGCTCAAATTTCTTGGGGGAGGATCCAAAAACTACGCCCTCCTTGATGTTCTCACGCTTCTCAATAACAAGTTTATATATGAGTGTGTTATATATAATTTTTTAACTAGAACATTGGTGGGAATCTCTCGGCAGGCATCTTCTGATGACTTCAGTACCAGCTGCCAATTATCAAAGTTTTGTTTTGAATAGATTTAGTTACTCCATGTGGAGAAGCCAACTTTCCCTTATTATATTTCACATTTTATAATTTTATCTTTAATTTGTTTCAGTCCTGCATTTGGAGAAACTGCACTCTTGGCTTTAGGAGGAAAGTCTTGCAACCCACTTATCCCCAAGACCAGTGACTGCTATTTCCCCTGTGATAGCTACATTTTCTTTAGTGTCTTGGTGGATTAGAAGTCATGGCTTCTGCATTTTTTTTAAATTTGGTTTCATATTTTAAAGTCCTATTTTTACTCTATCCTTAGTGAGCAAATATGTTGATATTCTAGAATCGTGGTTGTCAAACTGTAGCATGCTTCAAAATTACCTGGAGGCCTTGTTAAAACATAAATCGATGGGTCCCAGCCCAGAGTTTCTGATTCAGTATATCTGGGGTGAAGCCCAATCATTGGTATTTCTAATGCATTCCAAAGTGATGCTATTGCTGTTAGTCAGGGGACAACACTTTGAGAATCACTCTTTAGAGTATCACAGGAAGAGTTGCTCTTGGCCTTCCCCATGCATTACTCAGATCACCAACTTCTGGTCTTCCTCAACCACTAAACCAGTATCATCGTACAAAACTCATCTGGTCAATTTTATTGAAAATCCTTAGATAGTACCATGGTGCAACTCAAGGATGTAAGAAGGCACTGTTTCCATTTATTTCATTATTAAAGCCAGAACTACATGATTCATTCTCAATAGCAGTTCCTACTGCAGCATTTGATATCCTTAAAAATTAAAGTTCATGAAAAATATAATAAGGTAATTATCAAAACAGGGATTTTATTCTTGATGAAACATAAAAATCTATTTGTTTCTATCATGATGAAACCAAAAGTTTTTTGTTTATTATAGACATTTTTATGTTGATTATAGCCGATTCAAGACTATAATGTGATTTCTAGCACTATCTTTCACATGCAATCCAATATTTTCTTGAATAGGAAAGAAAGGGTGGAGTAGCTTCTAGTTTAGGAGGAATTTCACTAACCCCCAGTCTGCTATATTTATGACCTTTACTGATCCACTGTTAAATTGTGCCTATTTAAATACTTACATTTCCTAATACTCTTATTTTGTCAAGTGGGAGGATTTCAGGGATCAAAATATGTCTAACAATTGGGAACATGTTATGAGTGTGAACATCATGAGTGTAGCAGAAGAAAAAAGGTTGAGATCCACTGCCCCATGAGACCAACTGCCACCTCTTTCCCCTTGGGTTCTACCAGCTCTTAGTAAGAAATCATAACTTGTTCCAGGTGATCAGCATGTCCCCATCATGCATATGGCAGGGTGGGTTGCTGGGCAACCTGGAAATAGAAGTGAAGAGTCTTAACATTATCACAGATGATTGAAAAACACAGGAGTTGATGGAATCCTAAGTACTGCAATCTAGGAGCATCATCTTGCCAGAGAGGGGATAGATCTGGACACCCTGGAGGCAAAGTGGCAGGCTGGAAAAAGAGCCAGACCATGAGTGGAAAGTTGCTCAGTCTGACCGAGGCTGAACAGCCATGTGAGGCAGGATTCTCTGTCCCCAGTCTAGTACCCAAGGGAGCAAGGAAGACTTCAACAAGGCTTCACTCATTCATTCATTCACTTATCCAGAACTTCCCGTGTGTCAGGCATCATGCTGTGCACTGGAGATCACGAGGCTACCAAGCCAGACATGGCCCAGCCTACCCAGAACTGATGTAATACCAGGGCAGGCAGATTAGGAAGGATTGAGCATACAGCAAAAGATATAATTACATTGCTGCTGTTATTAATGAGAAATATAGAAGCTTGGGCAGTCAGGAAAGGCTTCCAGGTAGAAGCAAAACTGTTTAAGCTGAGACTTGAAGGAAAGAGAGACCTGGCTCATAGTAGATGTTCAGTAAACCACATTAAGCTGGCAGTGGTACTGGTATTATGATTCTCATGGACTGAAGCTATGAGAGTACTTGCCTAACCTAGTTGTTTTTTCCTCCTTGTCTTTATATTTGCTCTTCTCGATTTCCATTTGCCATTTCATGCCCCTCCCTTCCCTCAAAACTCTATTCTAGACTGTCTCTTCCCTGTCTTTCACACCTCTACTCCAGTCTGTTTCTACATTCTCATCATCGATTCATGGAGGCATGCACACATTCATTTGTTCATTCAGTTTACTCATGAAATATTTATGGAGTGCTTACTGTAGACCACATTTTAGGCTTCAGCAGCAAATAGTAAACCACTTGAAGTTTCCATATCGGGTCAATCATTCCAGTTCTTATGTAAATAAGAGTCAAGATGGGTATACTTAAAGGGTAGAAGGCAAGCTAAAACAGTATATACATGTAGCAAATACTGAATGTACTTTTTATGACTTGGAAGACCGCCTGTTATAATGGAAATTATAAGGAATTTGGAGCCTGATAGATTGGGTTCAAATTCTTGCATTACCAACGATTACCTGTGTGACCTGACATGCATCTTCTCAGCTTTGCCACCCTCCCGCCAGCACCACCACCACCGCCGACACCTGCCTTATGCTCTGAGTGTCGGCTCTGGGAAGCCCTCCCTGACTCATCTCACTGCGGTGAGTGCCTGTCCTCTGGCTCTTTAGCACCTGGTTACCTGTCTTAGCATTGCCCACATGTCTATAGCCACATCCGATTTTTAAGCCATTTGAATAAAAAAAAAAAATCCTATTTGTGTTTCTATCTCTAGTCCCTAACCTTGCACACACAGTGGCCCATGAACATCAAAGCTGGGCCCAGTGAAGTTGGGTCACTCTCCCGTTTACACTGTGCTACTTACTCGGTTTGGACACTCTTCGCTTGCCCTGGTGTGCTAGCTCTTTTGGAAGCATTGTTGAGGTATAATTCGAGCGTTTGAACTTCTAAACCAAAGTATCAGCTCTCCAAGGACAGGGCCCCCATCTTCTCCTTGTTTGGCCCTCCCCCTGACCTGTGCTCTGCTCCGGTCTGTGTAAATGTTCCCTGTCCACATTGTTGACTGAGTGTTGAGCAAGTGACTCTCCAAATGTTAAATCCTTTCAGGAGGTCAGCAAAATCCCTATTTTGCCATTTTCCTTGTTCTTTGGGGACAAAAGAATCCCCCTAGAATCTCTTCTGTGCTCTCCACTTGCCATCAGCCCCAAATGACCTCCTTGAAGGCACAGCTTCCGTAGGTAAAAGGTATTTGTTCATCTTTATGAATGTCAGTCTCTTGACATTCATGGCAAATAGACAAGTTCTCAGTCTCTTGACATTCATAGCAAATAGACAAATCCTTCAGCAAATGACAATGGTCCCCAGCATCACATTAAAGCTCTTAGGGATAAACACTCAAGAGTAGTCATGGTTCAGGCTCAACTTTCAAAGGCTCTGTAATGTGCTTACCTACAGAAAAGAAAAAAAATGTATATACCGTCACCTGTTATAGCCTCAACAGCAGCATTTTTAGAGCCCTCATCTATATTTAAACTTGCTCTTGCTTAGTCAGGAGCTAGGATGTTGCCTGCCAGCATTTCCAAACGGCAAGACAGACACAGCAGCTTCCAGTGTAACAAACACAGCTCGTGAGTGCTGCTTCTTTGGTATTCACTGCCACGTAGGTTTGCCAGATGATGCTGATCTCATGCCCCGTTGGAGTTGCCATTTCAGTGACTTTCTCTCCAATCCTGAACAAATTCTAGGATCTTTAGCCTCCCGCCGGATCATTTCAGCAACAGCCTATTATTAGCTCATTATTGAATTAACAAATATTTATTGGGTACTTCCTATGACTTGAGCACCTACTACTACTTGAGAAGTAGGTTGCTGTAATGGTGAAGAGTACCAACCCTGAAACCAAACTCCCAAGGCCGAAGACCCAAGTGTCTCACTCATTTGCAGGGGAACTTTGGGGCAGCTTACCTACCCTCTCTGGCCCTCAGTTTTCCCATTAGTAAAAGGAGGGTAGGAATACATTTTTTGTGGGTTGTTGTAAAAATTAAGAGTTGCCATCTAAAGTGCTGAGAACTGGATGATAATGGCTGTTGTTAGTTTTACTCCTGTGTTCCTGGCTCTGAACAAGGCCCTGGAGATACAATGATGAGTAAACTTGATAATACTCTTGCTTAGAGTTTAACAACAGAGAGTAATAAAATAATTGCACTAATGATTATATAAAATCATTACAAACTAAGATAACATTATGTACTGTATAGGAAAGGAATGTGAGGGCATAATCACAAAAGAAGCTGTCTTGAACTTGAGCATCAGCTCGTTGTGCTATACAATCTATAGGCATTAGCTAGGTGACAGGAGAGAAAAGTATCCCAGACAGAGGGAAAAGCACACGCTGAGGTTGAATGGGTGGAGGAAGGGCGTGATACGCTAAGGACGAATGAAATAGAGCTATTAATGGTATTTCAAGCCAAAGATTTTAGTGTCAAAGATTTTAGTCTTTATCAATTTGGGAATGGGAATTCCTGAAGGATTTTAAACAGGTGGAGGCCAGGTATTTAATTTATGTTTGAAAGAGGGATTCTGACTGTACGTTAGAAAAAGAATTAGCAAAGTGCCAGAAAACAGATAGGATGTCACTGCTTACGTGACCATTTAATGATTGAAGCAAAAGATAAGGATAACTTGGATTGCAATGGTGTGGTTAGAGATACTAGACCCTACTTATGTTACTTGGTGTCTCCTATCCTTGGAATACCAGCTCTGTCTTTACCCAAGGTGATGGAGTGGTTTATTTTTGTAAACTCTCTATTAGATTCTAAATACTATTAGATCTCCTAACAGGAGGGAGAGGCCACCAATTGATGTTAAAATGTTCAGAAATTATTTGCTGGATGCGTGGAGTCTTATGGTGATGACGAGAACCCAAAAGAGAGATACAATAATGTTCAGGGAGAAAAGAAGGAGGAGGAAGAGAATTGTTAAAAGCAATGATAAATTCCATTCTCATAAAATGAAAAGAAAAGGGCTCCAACTAAGTGTGTTGGATATGACTTTTCTAAGGATGAATGAGTTTTATGGGAGGTGCACAGCTCTTTGGCACCTTCACTGGAAAAGTTCATCTTTGTGGATATGGCAGAGACTTTGCTCTCGCATGAAGTCAGATCTTGGCTAACGTTGCAAGGCCCGTGTTGACAGCTTTCAGATAGAAAACTTTCAAAGGCAGGGGTTTGGAAAATGGGTCTTAGCCAGAGTGCCTGATGCAGGAAGAAAACATTTGGAATTAGATTAGAATTTTCCTGTTTACTACCAGGAAATGGAGACAGGATAACAGCTCTTCTAGTACAAGACACTGAAATGAGAAGAGGGAGAAAGCTTAATATGATAAATCTCATTGAGCACTATTACACACTAAGCTTTTTACCTGTCTGGTGCTTATTTAGTCTTCATGACAACATTGAGGTATTTTGTGGTACCTTTATTTTTTAAATGAAGAAGCTTAAACTCAGAAAAGTTAAATGATTTGTTCAAGGTGATGCAGCCTGAAAGTGCAGACGTAAGATTTGAACCTGTTACAATCTAGTCCCCCAAATCCTCTTTCTACTATCCACGGCTTCTGTTTATGGTATTGTTTGCCCAGTCTCATCACTGGCTCCACTCGGCTTCCCTCTAAAGACCTTTCTCCCCACCCCTGTCTTGTAAATGTAAATAGCTCCCTATGGGAGAAGTGAGAAAGGAAGTTTCCTTAAGGCTGGAGGTGGAGGCAGAAGTCAACAGCTCTGCTACATCTTTGTTTCTCTAGCACCAGAGCTTAAGTCTGCATGACAAAATTCTAGAAGAAGGAAGATAAAGATGATGTATAAGAAAGCAACAGTAACATGAGTTGGAAACATCGTCATCTACAGGTAATATGTGTCATAGCATTGAACTTGGCACCAGGTGCTACCTCATGGAGGTATGAGGGATTTATTAAAGGGAACATTGTGATTAAAATGGGCTACACCATTCCTTTTCTTCCCTATAGTTTTTACCTTGTGCCCCCCAAATGCCCAGCAGGGCCCAGCTTCCTTTGATAACCTTCTAGTCATCAGAATCATGAACAATACTTTCCTCACAGGGGATCTTAGCTGGGTTATGTAGAGGGCCAGCACTCTCTGGAAGAAACTAACTGTTTTAATCACAGGTGAATGCCACAACCAGATCTCCAACAGCTGTAGTAAGAATATATTGGCAAGTTATATTGAAATTCTGTATGAATTAAAATTAAAAGTATATTTAGTATATATATTCCAGTCCTTAGGTCTGAATCTCAACCTCATATCCTTTCCCTTTGACATTTTTCCTGCTCTACATTAAAGAGGAGATAGTTCTATCTTACTTCACTTCTGTAAATTACATTGATAATTTTATCCACTGTCTCATCTGTATTATTATTGATTTAATATTATTTGAAAATCAACTTTTTTTAATACTTAGCCCCATCCTAAACATATGAAAAATGGTATTGGTAGTAGTTATATATTCCATATATGTATATGTATATATATATATCAATACATAACTAGTATTGCTATGTACCATTCAAATTAACCTCTCAATAGATCATTGATGTATGTACTACATTAGAGAAACTTCCTATGTAGTGAAGAGACCAACTTGGTCACAAATAGGCCAGTGACTACAGTCATGTTCTTTCCCCCTCCAGGCATCAGTCTCCCCATCTGCAAAATGGGAAAGCTGCTACCTACCCAACAGATTTGGTATGAGAACTCAGTGAGAGAATCCATGATTGCTAAAATTTATTTAGTTCCTACTATATACCAGTCACCATACCATGCCCTTGTTATACATGTTTTCCTACTTAATCCTGACAATTGTCCTATAAGAAAAGCACTACAATTGTGTCTATTTGATAAATGAGGACTATAAGGCTTTGGACTTCCATGTCACGGACCCGAGGTTCCTCTTTCATCAAGTAGTACAATGAGAATTTGACCCCTTTTCTGCCATATTTCAAAGCCCATGTTCTTGATATTAGCACCATGTGCCTAGCACCATGCTTGGCACCAGCAAGTGCTCAATAAACATTCCTCTCCCATTGTTTGGAGATACCAACTTATGTTGTCCCATCAAGGGTGCTAGATTCTTGCTGGCCAGGGCTACCTTAGTCTTCTCCCCTCATGGCCACCAGTACCATATTACACAAAGTTGATGCTGAAGAGCTATTTGTGAATGATTTAAATAGGGTTCCGTGATCTCAGTTGAATTACTCGCCATGTTTTCCTTGTGAAAGACAATGTTTCACAATTCCTCGGTGACTCTAGGACATATCGTTGTACACAGAAGCCATACAAGCCTGAAGCAATCACCAGCTTCTTGAGTCCTACAGTCTACTTCCCTGGTTTTTCTCATTAGCCAAATACTTCAGCCTCCAAAAAGAAACCTTCCAGAATGTCTTCTGCTGTGTACCTTTTTAGAGTAGATTAGGAATCTGAGATTAAGTTTTCACATGAAAGTGGAGAAATATTGCATTCGGGTACTTTGTGTCTGGAGAAGGATAAAGGCCAATACTTTGAGGTGAAAAACGGGCATGCCTAGACAAGAGAGACTTTGCTTCCTGCCCAATTCCAGGTAGGATGCTTCCCTACTCTGGCTTTCTTCACTCCCTTGACATAAATAGTTATGAATCCTTTTTGTTTCATGGCTGGCTTTGACGATCTGGTGGAACATACTGGCCTTTTCCTCAGGAAAATGCATGCACATACACACACACAAGTTTGCACACGGTTGCAAGGACTATATGGACCTTCCTAAGAATTCATGGCTCTCTCCCCACCCCACACCCACAGATTAATAACTTTAAGGGTTCTGGAGACTTGGAGAGGTCGGTAAGTTATCTTCCTCAGGGAAAGATGACAACCTTTCTGGGGTATCTTCTGTGATGCAGAAAACAAGTATTTGTTTCTGAGCAATTAGAGTTGTTGGAAAGCACTCCACTACACATCAACAGTCTTCAGGGTGGACATCTTCATTAAAAAAGAGGTTCACTCATAACCTTAACATTTGTGCCCCCATAATATGCTGAAATTAAAAAAAAGAGTTGCACTAACACTGGATTTCTTGCCTTGGACAACATGCTAATATCCTATCATAGCATTTAAACAAAAAGGGAAGAAAAGGTGACAAAAAGAGAGACAGGGAGATATGACATATCAATTACTGTAATTAAACCTCAAAACCTGACTATTTAAAAAGAACTTTGCTCTGTATATATTGATGAGCAGCACAGAAATAATAATGATGATGTTTATCGGGTGTTGGGCAGGTGGGAGGGGGAGGAGGGGATAGGTATATATATACATTATAAGTGTGATGTGCATTGTCAGGGGGATGGACATGCTTGAAGCTCTGACTCAAGGGGGGAGGGAAGGCAAGAGCAATGCATGTAATCCTAACATTTGCACCCCCATATTATGCTGAAATAAAAAATAATAATAATAATGAAAGCAAAAGCTTAAGTAGCTCTTACTAAGTGCCAGGCATTATTTCACATCCTTTAACTAATATGAAAGATCTTAACACCTTTTCCTCCATGAAAATTACAAGAAAGAGAAATGATTTTCTTATTCTTACATGGGCAGAATCCAGAGTGGGATGAGGATTTAAAATATTCCACTGAAATGACTGAAGAGAGCTTGTATTACTGCATTATTATGATGCTTTCTTGGATAAATTTTCATGTCTCCAAGGATTTAAAGGGATCTAACCAACTGGCCACTCTGCAGGAGGACGCAAGGATTCCTACCTCTCCGCAGGTCATCTGGTGGCAGCAAGTGGGCTGATTGTGCAAGGCCCAGACTCGTTCAGAGGAATCCCCTGTAGCATAATGCCCTGCTCACCCCCATTGTTCTCTAGGAAAACTCTTGTTTTCCACCTCGGTTGGTATGTTGCAAACACTTTATCCCAGAGATACTGGGGGCCGTGGGGAATGGAATGTTGCCCGTGAGCCAGATGTTTGTAAACCTTAGCTCGGAAATGTGGCACAATACCACAAACCGTCAAGTTGTATAAAAACTAAAGCAAAGACAAAAACAGAATGTAATATTTACCAGATGAGGTTTGTGCATGTGTGTAATCTTGTTGGAATTTGGGGAGTATCCAACTCTCATACATTTCAAAATGGGTCTCGTGTCCCACCCCAGGCTACTCCCCACCCCTCAACCCCAGTCTCTCCCTCAGGCACAGGGAAGGAGAAAGC
>VBSM01003214.1:7910569-7936513 GCA_008086735.1 Cheirogaleus medius
CTGGGCTCAAGCAATTCTCCTGCCTCAGCCTCCGGAGTAGCTGGGACTACAGGCGTGCACCACCATTCCCGGCTAATTTTTTTATTAATATATTTTTAGTTGGCCAATTAATTTCCTTCTATTTTTAGTAGGGGTCTTGCTCTTGCCCAGACTAGTCTCAAACTCCTGACCTTGAGCGATCCGCCCACCTCGGCCTCCCAGAGTGCTAGGATTACAGGCGTGAGCCACCATACCCGGGCAAGGCATCTACTTTTGAAGAAATATTAGTGTCTTGAGCTAGACAAAGTATCAAAACCACAACTTCTCTCAGCACACATGTGCACATGCACACGTACACACACACACACACACACACACTACATAAGACCCTGTGCTGCCTGGGAAGCCAAGACAGCTTCTAGCCCAGACACGTTACCCACAAGGTGCCACATCACAGAGTTTGATCCTGGTGTGACACACAGACATGTCTGAATCACCTGAGGGATGCCAGGAAGACCTCCCTCTTGTCTTCTCTCCTCCCAAATATTTTCTACATACTGCCTCAGTTGCCTGAAATGCCACCATTAAGTTGTCTTTCTTTGGGATAAAGTATGGCCCTCTCTATGTAGTCTCTATAAATAGCAAATGCTTACAATTGCATCAAATAAAGTATCAAATACCCTGCATAAGTTCCTATTAGAGAGCCTAGCGGTTACTCAGTAAATGGTAGCTGTCATTTTATTAAGGAGGGGGCTACTATGATAGTTTTCCATTTTGACTGCAATTTAGAATCAACAGGGAAAATTTTCTAAAATACAGATGCCTGGGCCCTCCCCTCAAGATTCTGATTTAATTTGTCTGGGGTAGAACTAACACATAAGCATTTTTAGAGTTTCACTTAGGTGATCCTTGAAGCAGACAGCATTAGGAATCACTGTCACTTGAACATGAAGTGGTTAGACACATTGCTTTCCTCCTGCGGCAGACTTGAAGGGCACATTTTGCCTATGATTGGGCCCGGACCCCCATAAAGAAAGAAATAGGAGAGAGCTCCTCTAACAACCCAGGGCTGAGATAAAACTGGAGCCCACTCACCGGTATCATTCAAAAGTTCTGCCCTTGCCCTCCACCCTGGCCATGGCTTTCCTGTTTATGACCCAACAAGCACAAAAATGGTAAAAATCACATAAATTATAAAATCTTTTGTCAAGGTGGATGGCTAAAATAACCCTTAGTATTTTCAACTTTGAAAAACAGATATAACAGCATCCATGAAGGGGAAAATCTTCTTTTCTGTTAACTTTTATTCACCTTCATTTAATTTTTAAATATGTAGTAAACATGATTGTAGGGCTTCTCATTAACTGGGGTATCTTACAGTCATAATTTTTGATACACAACATTACTTACCAATTAGCCTGTCTTGTTCGCTTAAATTTCTTTGCTCATATTTTAATGGGAGCTAATGATGCCTTTGTTGACTTATTTAATGTTATGTAAATGTGGCCATAAACTGTGAAGGGTTTAAGCAGAAGCACTGTTTTTGCTTACTCTTCAGATTTTGGAGTGTGTAGAATCCCCAGGAAACACACATATCAACACAATGAATGTAAGCGACTGAGGAGAGCAAGTAATAATAATTTTTAAAATAAACAATGAAGGATATTTAGAGTATAAGATTTTTATTTTCCTCTAGGTTAATTGTTTATTTGGGTATCAAAGGAGTTTCAAAGTGAACTTCACAGTTGTTGTTTTATTTTTCTTTTCCTGTTCCCACAATCACCCAGTATGGGCCAGTCTAAGGCCATCTTTTTAGCTCAAGCAAGGACAGCAGGGCTTAGCGGTGGCTCTCTTGTTGGAGTTCATGGGCCTTGCTCCCAACAGGGCTCTAGTCTCCCTTATGGCTGGCACATGAATAATGAAATGAATGAATGAATGAAATCTTTATAATTTCACCATGTACGTAGATGCTGCTTCTAAAACACTGGCTTCTCAATACTGTGGTCTCCTCTCCTCCAGTGATCTTACCCACTTCCCCAGCTCAGCCACTCACTCCCTTGTCAGACCTTGGACCTTGTACTTGGCAATAATCAGACACTATCTTAGTTCAGTTCCATGCTTATCTCCCTCTCTTCTTACCACCTTCCAGTTTTCCAACTTGCTTCCTCAAGTGCCCCAACTTCAACCATCTTTTCACCCCAACAGGACCCCATCCATTGATCCTAGAACTTTTTCTCTCCCTTACCACCTTCAAGTCCTCTATTCTCTCCCTACCCAGTTTCAATTCCTTGGTAAGTCTTAATAATCACTGACATCCTTGAATCCCTTGCTGCTATTATTAGGTAAAACCACAGCCTTGGTTAAATACAATTTTCTTTTTTGCACCTTTCAACTGAATGTTTGTAGAGAAAATGGTCTCTCCATGCTGAATAGACTCAGTTTACAGTTATGACTGCAAATGTCACATGGCTTCTTTTGCTGTGAGGCAGTATACTTCTAGCCTATTCTGCTCCTTTTAATCACTTGTTATGGGTTAAAATTGGGTCCCCTTCCCTGCCCCAAATTTTTATGTTGAAGTTCTAACCCTCAGTCACCTTAGAATGTGACCTTATTTGGGAACAGGATCCTTGCAGATGTCATTAATTAAGTTAAGGTCAGTAGGGTGAGCCCTAATTCACAATGACTGGTGTCCTTATAAAAAAAGGGGAAATTTGGACACAAAGACACACACACAGAGAACACCATGTGAAGATGAAGACAGAGATACAGGTGATACTTCTATGAGCCAAGGAGAGCCAAAGATTGCCAGAAAGCCACCAGGAGCCAGAAGAGAGGCCTGGGACATATTCTTCCTCGCAGCCCTCAGAAGGAACTAACCCTGCCAACACCTTGATCTCAGACTTCTAGATTCCAGAACTCTGAGACCATAAGTTTCAGTTGTGCAAGCCACCCAGATTGTGGTATTTTGCTATGCACACAAATAATGCACTCTATCATACCTTCTCACACTGCAAACCGGCATCATTTCTGCCCTGTCCTCATTCTTAACTGCTGACCCTGCTTCGTCCTTCACCAAGAAACACAGAAACAACTGGAAGCTCCCAGCCCACCCCCGGCACTCAACCCCAGAGGAGCAGGCACTAACCAGCCCCCTCTCTACGGAGAGCCAGTCTTGAGCACGAGGGACCACCCTCACCCCGCTCCTTGCGGGTACCACCCCAGATACTCTCTCCTCTTTCTCCTTTTTCTCAGTTCTCCCCTTCTCCACTGGATCATTCTGACGGGCATACCAACATTCTGCTTTTTCTCTCATTTTCTCTTAAAGGAAGAAATTCTTCAAGAAAATGTTGACTCTTCGCCTGACACCCTTACCAATACTGCCTCATTTTTTTGCTTCCCTTAGCAGCAAAGCTCCTTGAAGAAGATCCTCTATCCATTGTCCTCAATTCCTTTCCTCTCACTCTCATAAACCCACTCCAACCAGACTATGTCCCCCACCGGCCCACAGAAATTTCTTACCAGTGACTTCCATGCTAAAACCCAAAGGTCGCTTCTCGTCTTACTTGACTTAGTAGCAACATCTGACACGGTTAATCAAAACTTTTCTCCTGAAAACTATCTCTTTACTCAGCTTCTAGGGCAACGCAAGAAGTCAACGCTGTTTTTGTGTCTCTCTGCTGGTCCTTCCTCTTCTCCCTGTTTGTTAACGCTGGGGCTGCCCAGGGCTCAGGGTTCGTTGTCATCCTGCTTCTACCTACACTCAGTCTCTAGGTCCTCAGGACAGCGCACGGCACTCTCCTCCAACATCGAACTCGGACTAATGTTGGCTGCCGACTCGCCATCTGCATTTGGAGGTCTGATATTCCAAACTCAAGGCATGCAGAATTAAATTCTTGCTCTTCCTTTTCAAATCACTCCTACCTGCAGCTCTCCCCATCTCAGAAGATGGCAACCACAACCCTCTCACTTGCTCAGGCCAAAAACTTCGCCGTCATCTTTGACTCTACTCTTTCTCTCATCTCCCACGTCCAATCTAGCAGGAAATCCCGCTGGCTTCATCTTCCCAGCAGATCCAGAATCTGACCATTTACTACCCCTTTCATGCCTACCACTCTGGTTTGAACTCACCGTCGCCTTTTGCGTGAATTACTGCGGTAGCCTAAGTCTATTCTTAACACAGAAGCCAAACGATTCTTTTAAAATACGTCGGGTCATGTCACTTTGTTCGGAGCCCAGCAACAGTTCTCCATTTCATGCAGAGAAGAAATCAAAGCTCTTATAATGGCCTCCAAGCCTCTCCTGCCCCGTCCCTCCCAGAGCGTTGCCTCTCTGACCTCCCCCGCACAGCCCTGCCCATTCTTCTCTGGCCAGGCTCTTCGCGACAATCGCTCCTCACCAGGCCTGCACACTCCCACCACAGGGCCTTTGTGCTGACTGTCCCCTCTTCTGGAAAGCCCTTCTCCTAAATACCTTCAAAGTTAATGCCCTTACTTTCTTCAAGTCTTTGCTCAAGTTTTCTCTCGCGGCGAGACCCATACTGACCACCCTGTAGAATATTGCAATGTGCCTCCCATCGATCCTCGTCATCCTTAGTGTCTGCTTCTTTAACTTTTCCACAGCATTCATCAACTTTTCTTTTCTTTTCTTTTTTTTTTTTTTTAAGACAGAGTCTTACTCTGTTGCCCGGGCTAGAGTGCCGTGCCATCAACCTAGCCCACAGCAACCTCCAACTCCTGGGCTCAAGCGATCCTCCTGCCTCAGCCTCCTGGGTAGCTGGGACTACAGACATGCACCACCGTGCCTGGCTAATTTTTTTTCCTATTTTTAGTTGTTTGGCTAATTTCTTTCTATTTATAGTTGAGACGAGGTCTCGTTGTTGCTCAAGCTGGTCTCGAACTCCTGAGCTCAAGCAATCCTCCCACCTCCACCTTCCAGAGTGCTAGGATTACAGGCATGAGCCACCGCGCCTGGCCTCATCAACTTTTCTTACTAGAAGTATTAGTTTGCTAGGATTGCCACAAAAAAATATTAATCCCAGACTGGATGGCTTAAGTAACAGAAATTTATGTTCTCGCAGTTCTGGAGGCTGGAAGTCTAAGGTCAAGGTGTCAGCAGGGTTGGTTTCTCCTGAGGCCTCTCTGCTTGGCTCACAGAGGTCCACCTTCTCCCCATGTCCTCACATGGGATTTTCTCTGTACACTCGCCCCTGGTATCTTTTCCTGTGTCCAAATTCCCTCTTACAAGGACACAGTCAGATTGGATTAAAACCTACCCTAATGACTCCATTTTAACTTAATCACTTCTTTAAAGGCCCTATCTCCAAATACAGTCACATTCTAAGGTACTAGGGGTTAAGTCCTCACAATATGAATTTGGAGAGGACACAATTTAGCGTGTAGCACTAAGTACTTTACTTATGACATTAATTATACTCCGTCTCAACCCTCTGGCCCCAAACTCCCAAAGGAAAGCAAGCTCATGACCGCAAGGACCTTGTTATCTTGTTCTCTGCTGTGCTCTCTACATAAAGAACAGTACCTGATAGAAGGTAGGTTCTTCAGAAGCACTTATTGAATAAATGAATGGATGGATGCAGGTCCAGGTTAGTAAGAGTTAAGAGCAATAAATAGAGGCTGTGTAGGAGATCTAGGTTGTACTTGTGGCTATGTGATCTTGAGAAAGTAGCTTTTTCATGCTGAGTCTTACCTTCCTCATCTGCAAGAATGAGGGTTCTTGCTGGTTCTTGTCTGCCCATCCCACTGGGTGGCTTTTAAGGTTCCAATGTAATAATGTACAGGGAAGTGCTTTAGGATCCTAGACTCTCATTCAAATGTGAATCATTGTATTTTCCTTGTGGCCAATAATAACAATAATAGTAATAATAATAACAGCTGTCGTCTACCGAGTCCTTGCTGTGTGGCAATCACTGTATGAGGTGCTTTACCTTCACTGCCTCTTTCAATCCTCGTGGAAACCTGTGAGAAAGCTACTACCCTCTCTGTTTTTCTAACCCGAAACACTGGATAGTAGTCATTGGGCATCAAAAATAGATATTTGCTCTATAATGTATAATGGAGATCAATATGACCTATAGAACTCAAAGAAGCATATGTTTGAGGGCGGGTATGTGTATGTATATTTAGGTTAGTATTAGAAGTCTATCCTTAGGATGGTTAACCAGTAAATATCCAAGACCTAGAGGATGATGCCCTATCTCATGACAGTGTAGTCTATAAGGTATTCTAGTATTCAGGGAATTTCAGAAATGGCAAAATATGTTTTATTTTTTAAAACTTTTAGAAAAGTAGCCACTAAACTCAGTAAACTTAGCAAGAAGCAGTGTTCTCCTCTGCCCTCTGAGTAAATATAATGTACTGGCTTTCCTGACCATATATGTCTTATTTCTAAATGCTTTATTCTTTTGTTTTTCTAGTATTGTAGCAATTGCTAAAGATCTACCAAGAGGGATTATTGCTAAACCCTGTCAGAGCAAGAACCAGAGTAATTTGTGTACAGTACAGTCAAAATTACACCATTACACTTGAAGCTAATATTATCCTAATGAGTTGAAATGGAGTGAAGAAGGTTGCTTAGAAAAGACTGTAAGTGACTTAGCACTGGTTTCTCACTTCCAACGATAATGTTCTTCAGAACTGTGTTTTGAACACATTATTATAGATTTAAATATTTTAATATTCATTTATTCTAATTTCCCTTTTGATAGGTACTATCGCCGTGCTTGCATTTCATCAGCTCTGACTAGTGACACCACTCTATTTAATACCTTCCTTGGCCAAATTTCTTGTAAAGTAGAAACTAGGTTTTAGCTGCTTAAGGAGGTTTTTAACAGCTCCTTCGTGGTTCAACATTTAAAGCTCAGATTCTAAACCAGAATCCTTTAACAAGGAATTATCAACCTAGAGCTTATATAAGTGTACTGGCATATAATCTATTGGAGATGTTGTCAATATTTGCCCTAAATTACAACATAGCTCCATTTTCAGTTGTGTTTGGAATTGAAGTAGAAATCTTTATTGTTCTTAAGTGTATCAATTTGGAGTATCTTCTAGGCAGTCAGTAATTTCTGTATGCAGGAAAAGCCATCCATGGAAGGGAATGAATAACTATCTCTGCTGGGTAGTTTGGGTACCATAAGACACATTTGCTCTAAATGACCCCCTCAGTGGTCCCTGCAACACCTGAATTCCCATCATCTCTGGAATCAAGTTGACTTTCATAGGTTCTTGCAGATGTTATCTGGGAGGAATAGCTTACGTCCCTTGGGTAAGTATCAGTCGTGGAGGAAATGAAACCAGGAAAGGCAAGTTTTGACGGAGAAAGGAAATCAGGAAAATCCCAAGCTCAGATGGCTTTTGGAGAAGGGTGGACCACGCGGATGGTTCCAAAGGGACAGAGGTACTGGTGAAGGACACGGGGTTGCTAGGCATGAGGTGTTCCTGGTACACACTGGTGGGAGAGGAGTGGAGGAGGGGGACTGATGAATTTGACTGTGCCATAACTTTACAAAGGGTCAGCTCTTCTGACAAACCTCTCTTACCCCAAAATTTACTCCCTTACCCCAGGTCTCTACTTGACCGCCTTTTTCTCAATTATTAAGTCTTAGCTCAAATATCAGCTTCTCACAAAGGCCTTCCCAGACCATCCAGTCTAAAATGGAAGCCCCCAAATCGTGTGTTTCAGTCAACTCATGCTGCTGTAACAAAATACCACAAACCAGGTGGCTTAGAAAACCAGAAATTTGTTTTTTCACAGATCTGGAGGCTGGAAGCCAAGAGCACATTTGAGTCTGTGGCATGCCAATACAGTAAAAAGTCGTGTTGGAAGGACAAGCAGCAATAGTTAGAAGAGATGTCCCGGACAGTTTCTATGATTTATAACATTCTTCACCTTTGAATTCAGAGGCGCATCTGAGAACACATGGAAATTATGGTCACCCCACACTACATGAATGTACACATTTGCACCAGTGATGTGTCATTGTCTCTTTGAATCCCAGGTCTACCACCAGAAAGCCATGGGACTGAGGGCAAGTCCTGCGGGAATTGTTTTTCTCATCCCTGCAGTGAGTAGTAACAATCTGTACCATAAGGTGGGGTACTGAGTATTAAATGTGCCAATGATTGTGGAGTGCTTAGTGCGGAGTACACATAAGATAAGTGCTCAATAAATAATGACAAGTTGCCGCTGTTTTGGTGACGATGAAGATTCTACATTTCTCTCTCTTTAAACAAAAAAAGCCTCACTGATCTTATCTTTTATTATCTAGAAAATGTGAATGATGATACTTATCAATTTCCTGTAAATATTAAAAAATGTATACATACCACTATCCTTGATATATAGATAAATTTAGTCTCTCTCTTATCCCTATGGAATTTTCAGGGACATTAATATACATCTAAAACAACTGTGCCTTCTTAAAGTAAAAGATAGAGAAGCCAACAAAGTAACAAGATAAGTAACAAAATTAATAAAGGTCAAGCTTTGTTAACAATAAATTCCAAGGAGCATTTACTTCTTCATCTCTCTCTTCCTTTTTCATCTCCTAGCCACAAGCTGTCATACTAATGATGAGGCTGTTTATTACTAAGCAAAATTTCAATAAGAATAATAGAAAATTATACTTTTAGTCCTCTTATGACATGTTTCCATGGATCTTTCTATTAGAGTAAATTGGTCTTATAACTAGAAAATGGGTCAGCCAACGACCAGAGCTATCTCCTTAAATTGCTCTGTGATCTTAGGCAACATTCATCACCTCTTTCCTAACTCAGCCATCCCCCATAAATTGCAAGACCTGAAATTTATGGGCATGTTGATAGAAATAGCATAAATATTGTGTATGAAAATTCCTCGGAAAAATTATTCTGCATAACCATGTGTTGGGCAAGAACTCAGACAGCATCTGATCACTCCCCATATTTGGAGAATGAGTTGGTCATTGTGTGTCTGTGAGTACTGAGATGATAGGGGGCAGCAGTGTGAGGAGGGGGGCAGAAAAATTAGACTGAGAGAGGAGAGGAAAAGAGAGACAGGTTTTCCAGGTCAATGGTTCTCTATTATTTAGAGCCTCAGACCTGAAGGAGTGCTAGCAATCACTAAGCCTTCCTCATTTCTTTCCCCCTATTCCAAGATTAGATGTACTTTCCAGCGCCTTCTAGCTTGCTTGATACATGAGCCAGAAACTTGAATCCAAGACACACCCTCCCTGCACCTCCCACTGGAGAATATTATCTTGATTTTTATGGAAGATTCGGACCTAGTTCTATGACTCCCTAAAGTGATCAGTAAGATCAAGCGTGTACGTGCTCATAGGCACGTTCCTGCGGAGCAAGTCAATCTTTTACTTCATGTCCTCCTAGAAGTGTATGACTCCCAGATATTCTACATATTTCCATCGGGCAATCTCTCACACACATGGTGACAACTGCCATCCTTAGCTTCATTCTCAGATACTGACAAGGTGTCTCTCCCTGCACCTCAAACTCAAGGCAGCATCTTCTCCATCTACACCAGTGTTCTTTATCCCATATAACCTCTCTTAGTTCCGGTTCCACATTTGTCCAGCCTTTCTCTGCCATCTCCCTCACTACAACATCTGGTCAGCCACCAAGTCCTAGGAATTCTTTCTCAGAAAATGTCCTTGAGCCAATCCCTTCCTCTCTCCCCATTTCCCCAGTGCTGGCCTTCACCACTTCTCACCCGACAAGTATCACAGCCTCCCTCCTGCTCTTTCTACTTCTGCCTTAAATCTGTCCCCCTTGCTGCAGCCAGTCCGCCATCCTAAACACAGCCCGATCAAATCGCTACCACATTCACACAGCTTCCCATGGCTTCTTAGAAAAGGCCTATGTCCCAGAAAGGCAAACAAAACTATCTATCTGCAGACCATCTGCCCCAGTAACCTCTTCAGTTCCATTCTTCCCATCTCCCTAATGACCTGTCACACCCCCATCAAACTGCACAACTCACAGTGGCCCTTAAACACCTTGCTGTTTCATGCCTTTGGGAATCTTGTCCTTTATTCTCAGAATGGCTTGACCCTCTATTCTTCTTTCAAGAGTCTGATCCTTCGTCTCCTTCCAGAGGCTCCCTGTGACTTCTCATTTCCCACCGTCCTCACTTGCTGTCTGCTCGGAGGAACATGCGTCTTTGTCTGAGCTGCCAGAGCCCTACTGTGCACAACTATTACCTAGACCCATCCTAGTACTGTATCAAGTTATCGTTTGCATGTTTGTGCTTCTTATGAGACTGTGAGCTCTCAAACGATCTCATCCATCCTATAGCCCAATGCCTGTCACATCTTCTGTCCCTTAACTGGTACTAATGCTACCTGTTGAACTGAAGACAGTTAAATGCAAAGAAAGCAGCTATACTTGTAAGCAATCATATTTCTTTATTTGTCAGTGCAAAAAAATGAAAACTAAAATAGTTGTCCTGCTATAACTTTATTTTACTCATATTTAAAATGACCTGCAAGTTGCTTGTTTTCTGTACTCTTATTTCCTAATGCTTATATTTAATTTTATATACATATATTTTAAACTCTTTGAGAAATAGCAATGAGACACATATCTGAGAATCAATGCCATCCCATGACATTTCTGGTGCTGCAGTTTGGCCCATTATGCTTTATACCCTCTGTAAGAATCTGCTTACATGAATGATTACCGTCTTCCAGAAATGATGGTCCAGGTTCATCCGTACATGCCGAATTCTGAAGTCAAAGCAGAATTCAAAATTGGTAGGTGGAGAGCTCAGAGTTACTGTGTGAGATGCACTCTGTGAGATGGCCAAGACATTAGTGGCACTAGAACAAAAATCCACTGTAGAAAGAGGGTTCCTAACGATGGATGAGCTTTTGGAGAGCCCATAAGTTCCAAGATAAAAATGCAATTCTATCAGTAGGGCCATTTCGTAGGAGAGGTTGTCCATAGCTTATATCATATGCTCAAAAGGGTTTCTGATACCCAAAAGTTTATGAAGCATTTAAGAAAGCTCTAGATCCCTTTTCCCATGATATCTTGTTCTGTTTATGAGTTTTAATCCTGTGTGGTGGTGGCGGTGGTGGTGGTGGTGATGGTGGTTAGTGGGTGGGGGAGTTTTCTCAGATAACAAGTTGAAGAAATCTGTTCTTCATTGACCAACTTATGGCTCATAAGTGAGTAATCAACATAATCTAAATACTCTAAAACGAAATATTCTTTTGGGCTCCACAAAATGCCTATTAGGTTGAAACCAATCAGTAGGAAATGACTGTTGTTTGTTAGTGTTTGAGGAGAGAGACCATCATTCTTTGCACATTAGCATTCCAGTTGGTGCCAACATAAACCTCTAGACCTCCAAGTCACAAAATGTGTTATTGTTTTCATGTGAGTGAATCTGGGACCACTTGTTAGTCCTATTTCCATTGCTCACTTGAAAAATGGAGCTCCATGTTTCCACAGACTTTGGTGACAGAAGTAATAAAATAATCCTTCTGGGAGTTGAACAATCAGGAAAGGACATTCTTACTCAAATTGGTGTAGTCCTAACTGTTATTTTCCTATAATTGTGGGGCTGGAAGAGAGAGAATGGCACAAACACTGATTTGACAGTCATATAAGCTAAAAAAGCTTACTCATGAAACTCCACCCACATCACAGCTCTGCCAGGAAGGATATGGCACTTTAGGCCTTTTGGGAATTTTTCTAAAAGTGCCATAAGATATTGTTTTCTAGTATACTGTCTCTTATATAACACCAATTTTCCAGGACCTCAGAGCATACTGTTTCTGTATGCAGAATCTTTGGATTATTGGGCTTTAGGAAGAGAGGTGGGCTTTAGGAAGAGGGAGATAATCTCCTTTCTATACTTAAAGAAAATAATGCCAGTGACTCTCCAAGCCCTACTACATTGTCTGAAGCACTGGGTCCCTGAGGAATTGGGCCAAGATTTGAGGCATTTGTTTTTTGTTACCTTCCCTTTGCTAGTGAGTGTAGTGTTGGGTTCAAGCTGGAAGTTCAATAAACCAGAGTATTAACACCAACACTTCCATTGACTAACTGTAACCCAAGAACAGGTTACTTACTCTCCTAAGTCTTAGTTTCCTAATTTGTAAAATGGTCCAATTATTATATCTGCTTCATAGGATTGTGGAGAGGAATTAAATTTAAAAACACATATTGAGTGGCATCAATCAAAATGGTTGGATAAAGACATCCAAAAGTCATCTCCTTCACAAAAGCAATGGGAAAACTGGCAAAATTTGTCAGAGTCAAGTTTTTGGAAATCTGGACATGAGCCAAAGGCTTGCAGTAATCCAGAGAGCATTTTTTAAATGCATCTCTGTAAAAACAGTGAGCTTTTTGGCATTTTGGGAGTATTCCCATACCCCACTCACATACCCACATTTCCAGTAGCCTTGAAAACCAATAGCTGATAATAACAGTGAAAAGCAATAGCCTGACTATTCCTGATGGAAGCAGAATAAGGTTGGAGCCACAGGAGCTCAGGAAATTTCACCCCAAAATATGACTCCTTGGTATTTTGGAGTACAAAAGAATATTTTGAATTAAAGGCTGTAGAGATCAACAGGCCCTTGGAAGGGGCTTTCCCCTCTATCTGCATAACAAGACAGAACCATAAAAAGAATAATTGACTTCCTTTCCCTTCCCTGTTATCTCAATATATTGTGGGAAAGAAGATCAAGAGTGCAACCAGACTTGGCCCAAATCATTTTTAATATAATACCTGTCTCTCAGATTAATTTAATTTGCAAAGAGAATCATTTATAAGTCAATCTTTTTCCCCCAGCCATTCATCCTCCCTAGCAATGATTTATTGCCCCCAATCAGAATTACATATATTCCTTATCTCCCCTCCTCTCTAAAAGTAGAGTATAAAAATATCTGATCCCATTGGGATATTGGGTAATCACTCTGTGATGCTCTCCATATGCATGGTAAATAAACCTATTTCTGTTATTAACCTGCCTTAATCATGAGTTGATCTTTCAGCAAACTTTGGGGGAAAGCGGAAGTTTCCCCTCACTGCACCCCCAGAGCCCTTTCAAAGTCACATTTCCAGAGAATTATCATTATTTGACCCATCTAGTGGTTCCCTAGAATATCACATTTGGAAGGCTGTTTTTTTAAGCTGACTAGGTGCTTGCTATATGAAAAATCTCTTACCTGGGGCATTTGTTGAAAACAAATAGAGACAATTGATTAACATCATGACTATCAGAAAAAGGGAGACAATAGTTGGGGTAAACAACAGGCTAACCAAAGGGCTTAAAAGGAAAATCTGGAGACCAACATGTCCATAAGAGCTCTGAAAATCTCTAACAAATTCCTGGGAGTCTAGGAGGCTACATGCATGCATACAGCTTCATATATGTTCAGGAAAGACCAAGAAGACCCTAAATTCTTATCTCAGACTGACTTTGAGGTTCTGTGCAAGCAGGAAGTGAAAACTTAGGCAGAGTTGTCAACTGCTGGCTAAGTGTTGAAGGCATGCTCAACATATAAACAGAGTTACCTCTGCTCTGTTTAAAGAAATATCTGTCCAGTTGTCAGCTGACCACTAGCCTACCTGATCAGAGACTTCAGTGGAAACACAAAACAAAGAATACAGACTTTACAGAATTAATGCAGAAAAGTCACTTAAATAAACAATAACAATAAGCCCTTGGTAGAAGGATAAGATTTCCAGAGTTGTTGCATTGTGTTACTTAAAATGTCTCGTTTTCAACAAAAAATTATGAGACATGCGAAGAAACGATAAAGTATGGCTCATTCATAAGAAAGTGGGAATTAATAGAAATTGTCCCTGAAAAAGCCCAGATGTTGAACTTACTAGACAAAGACTTTAAATCAGTTACTTTATATATATCAAAGGAAGAAAGAAAGCCACATCGAAAGAACTAAAGAAAAGTATAAGAATAATGTCTGACCAAATAGAGAGCATCCATAAGGAGAAATTATAATTAAAAAGTACAATATAAATTGTAGAGTTGAAAAGTACAATAACCAAAATAATAATTCACTAGAGAGCTCAACAGCTGATTTGAGCAGGCAAAAGAGAGAATTAGTGAATTTGAACATAGATCAATTGGGATTATCCAGTCTGAGGGACAGAAAGGAAAAATGAGAAAAAATAAGCAAAGTGTTAGAAATCTATGGGACACCGTCAAGTTTACCAACAGACTCATTATGGGATTCCTAGAAAGTGAAGAAAGAGAGTAAACAAGAGGAAAAAATATTTCAAGACATAATGGCCAAAAGCTTCCCAAATTGAATGAAAAATATTAATCTATACATCCAAGAAACTCAACAAACTCCAACAGGATAAACTCAAAGAGATCTACACCAAAACTAAGACACCATAATCAAACTGTAGAAAGACCAAGACAATAAGGGAATCTTAAAAACAGCAATAGAGAAGTGACTCCTAATGTACAAAGAATCCTCATTAAGATTAACAGCATATTTCTTGTCAGAATCTATGAAGGCCAGAAGACAGTGGGAGGACTAACTAAAAGTGCTGAAAGAAAAGGACTGTCAACTAAGAATTCTATATCCATCAAAATTATTCTTCAAAACAAAAAGAGTAATGAAGACATTCCAAGATGAACAAAATCTAGGAGAATTGATCACTTGAGACATGCTGTGCAAGGGCAGTTCTTCAGGCTGAAATAAAAGAATACTAAATGGTAACTTCTATCCACATAAAGAAATAAAGATCACCAGTAAAGATAACTGTATAGTTTAATGTAAAAGACAATATAAATATATTTTTGTTTGTAACATTTTTCTTCCAAATTATTTAAAAGACAACTGCATAAAGCAATAACTATAAATGTATATTTACAGGCACACAATGCGTAAACATAAAATTTATATAACACTAACAGCACAAGGAATGGTAGAACAGATCTATATAAGAGCAAAGTTTTTATATACTATTGAAATTAAGTTGCTATTGATCAAAACTAGATTGTTATGAATTAAGATGTTAATTGTAATACTCACGGTCAGAGTAACTACTAAAAAACTAAAAAAATAAGATAAACAATTAGAGAATTAAATTTAAAAAGAAAATGAGAAAATTTTTTAACAAAAAAGAAGTAGTAATCGAGAAAAGGAGTAACCAAAAAAGACATATAGAAAGCAAATAGCAAAATGGCAGGCACAAATCTTATCTATAAATATATTGAATATAAATTAATAGTTGGCTAAAAAGTAAATGAGCTTTTATTAGGAGTAAATGAGGAGAATAACTATCAAATAAGTTCAGCAAGGTTGCAATGATACAAGATTAATACACAAAATCAACTGTATTTCTGTATACTAATGGTCAACAGTCTGAAAATAAAATTAAGGAAATTTCATTTCTAGTACCATCAAAAAAATGAAATACTTAGGGATACATTTCATATAAAAGGTGTGAAATTTATACACTTAAAACTGCAAAACATTATTGAAAGAAGTTAAAGATCTAAATAAATGGAAAGATATCTCATGTTCATGTTTTGGAAAAGTTGATATTTTTAAGATGGCAGTAGTCCATAAACTGATAAATTCAACACATCTGACCAAAACCTCAGCTGGCTACTTTACAAAAATTGATGAGTTCATCCTAAAATTCATGTGGAAATTCAGGGGACCCAGAATAATCAAAACAGTCTTGAAAAAGAAGAACAAAATTTGAGGATTAACACTTCCCAATGTCAAAACTTATTACAAATCAATAGTGATTGAAATCATGTGGTACTAGTTTAAGGATAGACATGGCATATAGAATAATGTAATAAAATTTCAAATATAGAATACAGCTCACAGAATAGGAGAAAATATTCACAAATTATATATCTGGTAATCATCTACTATTCAGAATATTTAAAGAACGTTTACAACTCAACAATAAAAAAAGACAAATAACTTAATTAAAATTGGGCAAAGAATCTATATAGATGTTTCTCCAAAGAATATATACAAATTGCCAATAAGCACATAAAAAGATGTTCAATATCATTAGTCATTGGGGAAAAGTCAACCAAAACCAAAAAGTGAGATTAAAATCAAATCAAAACAAAAATCAAAAATGAGATAGCATTTCCACTAGCATAACTGTGATAAAAAAGACAGGCAATAACAGGTGTTATTGAGGATATGGAGAAATTAGGACTCTCTGGGAATTTTAAATGGTGAAGTGTTAAAAGGCAATTTGGCAGTCCTCACAAAGTTAAACATAGAATTAGCATGTGACATAGCAATTCTATTCCTAGATTTATACCCAGGAGAATTTCTAAATATAAATGTTAAAAATTATAAATTTCCATATAAATATGTAATATAATATATATTTAGGTATATATATTATGTGTTATATAACACATTTAATATTATGTATTATGTTATATAATATATGCATAATTTTATGTACCATTATGTGCACATACACACATATATCCATTAGCGGTCATTCATATTCTCCCCTCCTTCCACCCCGGGCAACTACTAATATACATCTGTCTTTATGAATTTGCCTATTCTGAACATTTCATATAAATGGAATGATGCAATATGTGGCCTTTCATGCCTAGCTTATTTTACTTAGCATAAGTAAAATTTAAGTTTCATCTATGTATAAGTAATTCATTACTTTTTAGTGGCTAAATAATACTCCATTGCATGGCTTTTTAATCCAAATTTTGTTACTCCATTCATCAGTAGATGAATATTTGGGTTGTTTCCACTTTGGGCTATTATGAAAAATGTTTTTATGAACGTGAGTGTACAAGTTTTTGTGTGAACATATGTTTTCAATTCTCCTGGGTATAAATGTAGACATAGAATTGCTTTTTGTTCACTAGACCTATTTGGATACATGTAATTTTTTCCCACAAAAATTGTGTTTCTCTATATTCTCTGTTTAACTTGCTTTTTTCTTAGCAACTTTCTACCGCCATCTCCCCATGTCAGTATATAATGGTCTATTACTTATTCCTGGCACATATTCAATCTTGTGAATATAATTTACTTCACTAGTCCCCAATTGTTGGGCATGAGGGTTGGTTCTAGTTTGATCTTTTATGTGAATTTTTATAATATGCATCATTGTACTCATCTCTAGTTTTTTTCCAACCTAAGAGTATAATTGCTGGTCAAGAGGAATGCAATTGTAAGCTTGCATGTTTTAAAATCATCCTCCAAAAAAAAAAAATTGTAACAAAACTGTACTCCCATCAAATTTTATGGAAGGACCCCTTTCCCTTGCCAAGGTTGGGGATTATGATTCTTGTTCATATTTTCCATTTGACTGGGCCAAATAAATTATATTTTGATTTCTTTTGTAATTTTTATTACTGTAAGAGTTGAACATTGTTTTCATATGTACATCAGCCATTTATGTTTCCTCTTTTGCAAATTGCATGTTCATATGATTTACACATGTTTGCAATATCAATCTTTTGTTTCCTTTATATTTCAAGTATTATTTCCCATTTGTTCTTCAATAGTTGATTTCTTTATAGTATTTTGAGAGTACAGGCCAAATCTATCACAATTTTCCTATAAATTATTATATATAAATTATATATTTTCTTAATTATTGCTTGTTTTCATTAAATTCTTAGACTGTCTAGAATTGACCTTGGTACATGGAATAGCAATCTAACTTTTTGTTTTCCAGTAAATAACCATTTCTCTTCATTTATTGAATAATCCTTTCTAGAGCTGGTATATTGTAGGAAGCATTTGCTTTTTTCAAGGACTGAGAAAGAGAATTTTTAAGATAAGATCTTAACATACCCTAAAATTCAAAGAAATAGGTGTCTCTGAAGGTTTAATATTTTTCTTCAACATATTTGAAACAAAAGTTTGCTTATCAGCAATCCAAGTTGCTTACAAACTCTTCAGTCCCTTTAACATTTACCTGTGTAGGATGTTAACTCCTTGTCTTCCGAGATATACATCAAACTATGTTTCAACTGATCTCATCTTCCTGTTTGAGAAATAGTAAACTACTAACAACATTCCTTGGATCTGAGAATAGATGAATTTGTACATGCCAAAGCAAATATAAGAAGTCCTAGCCTGGCACAGTAGTTCACACCTGTAATCCAGCACTTTTGGAGGCCAGGGAGGAAGGTTGACTTGAGGCCAGAAGTTTGAGAATAACCTAGACAACATAGCGAGACCCTGTCTCTACAAAATATTTAAAAAAAAATTAGCCAGGCATAGTGGTGTGTGCCTGTAGTTGTAGTCCTAGCTATTTGGGAGGCTGAGATGGCAGGAACTCTTGAGCCCAGGAGTTTGAGGTTGCGGTGAGCTACGATGACACCACTGCACTCTAGCCTGTGCAACAGTGGAAGACCCTGTCTCAAAATTAAATTAAATTATATAAATAAATAAAAATAAAATAAAGGTAGTTATATTGTTCATTACCTTCACAAATGGAATACTAGCCATGTGCCAGGTACTGTGCTGGACACTGGGGCTGCAATGCCAAAGAAGGTGTCCCTGTCCTCCCTGAGTCTGCACTTAGAGAGTCATTTCTAGATAGTGATTGAAATCTTTCTATTTTAAGCTATTATTATCATGTGAGATCAGTTATATGAGGTACACACATATATGCACATATATGCACACACACACATATAGGAAGTATTTAGAACAAAGTACACAAACTGCTCAGAATTCATAACTAATTACCATGTAGCACACTGAATGTGTTGCCATCGAGCACTTATCAGACTTAGGAGTATGTTTGTTCGAGCATAGCCCTAAAAGTGATCATTATAGGAACAGCCTTCCAGTTTGCTGTTCATGAACTGTGGTCACCGGCTCTTTGGCCATGTCACGTAATATAAGCACTGATCTAGGCTGGGCTTCTTTATTGGTAGGTAGGGCATGGAGGAGGAGGAGGAAAGTGGGAGGAAGAAGGGAAGCCTCATGCTGGGTAAGTACAAAAGGAGGTTTATTAACTAATGCAGATGGAAAGTTCATCACGGTCCGACACATGTAGTCAAATAACACAAGGAACTTATCTCCGTACTTTTCTTTGTCCTTGGCTTTTCTCGCAGAAAAGACCTCAGCACGTGGTAGCCAAGGTGGCAGCCAGCTGCTCCAGGGTGTTAGCCGTCTACTGTAGCAGTCTTCCCAGGAAACAGCGGTACCCCCCTCCAGCTAACTCTGGGAAATGCCTCATGCATGATTCTCATTGGCCCAGGAGTGGCCTCGTATGCACATCCCTGAACCAATCACTATGGCTGGAGAGAAAGGACTGTTCCCCGGTGGCAGGTCTGTGTCATGTGCCCTGGACATGGGCTGAGAGTGGGAGTGACATTGTTTCTGTTGGCAGTTCTGTTACCAGAAAGAGGAGGATGTGTGCAAGCAAAATAGATACTCTAGAAAATTCTATATAGCTGACTTGGGCAATCTTGTTTTCCTGTCCCCAAACTACAGAGGACTGCCTATGGTAAAAATAAGAGGTCTCCTATAAAGGCACTTTAGAAAGTGATTTCGTTTTAAGCACTTTCTTTTAAAGAGGAGAGACATGCCTTCTGCTTCCTCTTTAGCTACTGACATTGGAAAACTTGCAACATTGTTTCCTTGCATTTTGTTTTGCCATCTGCCATTGACTGTCACATTTCACAAGTTAAGAAACGTGTTATTTCTTTGTTTATTTTGTCAGTATTTGGTATTCTCTGGAGAGAAATTATATATCTGTGTTTCAGTGGAATAGATTTAATCTATTTGTCTTGTCTCTAGACTCACCTAACTCCTTGTCTTTCACAGTCAAAGGTTTTCTCTTATCCTCACTTGGTGAGCAGGTGAATTTATCCCAGATTCTGGAAAACACAGATTTTTTTTTTTTTTGAGACAGAGTCTTGCTCTGTTGCCCATGATGGAGTGCTGTGGTACAATGTAGCTCACTGCAACCTCAAACTCCTGGGCTCAAGCGATCCTCCTGCCTCAGCCTCCTGAGTTAGCTGGGACTAGAGGTGCACACGACCATGCCTGGCTAATTTTTCTATAATATTTTTGTACAGATGGGATCTTGCTCTTGCTCAGGATGGTCTGGAAGGTGTGACCTCAAGCGATCCTCCTCCCTCTATTTTAAGCGTATTTTAAGGGCTGGAAAATACAGATTTCTAAGTATATCATACTAAGGACTTGTCAGTGTAAAAGTAAGTTGCCCTAGAAACTTTGTGTTTTACTCCAATATTTTTTGTAAATTTCAACAACTCTAAAGGAGCCAAGACCTTACAATTTTGACTTTTCAATCATTTCAATTATCCTTTGTCTGCAACCTCCCTTGTTAACTCTCCCATATTTCAAGCATTCACAGTCTTATAACATACATTATATTGTATATGTGCACATTTACGACTGAGGGTGAGGTTTGAGGCAAGTCTTCAGAATGTTTGTCTTCCCAAGTGATTTGCCTGATTTTATGGGTTGCCTTCTGGTCAATAATGGGGGTTGATTGGGGTGTCCTGGTTTTGTTGGAAAAGAGCAAAGCAGTGAATCAGCTGAAAGCCTACTGTGTGGGTCACTGGTGTGTTTTTTATGAAGACATTTGCTTCCTTTCACTTACAGTTGAAGAACTTTTAGATGCTGCCCATTAGGCTTGCTCAAGTTATTTTCAAGTTGCCTAACTATTTATTTGCAGATTATACTCTATATTTTGCAAATTTTTCACAGCCAACCATAAATAAACATATTATATAGGTATATATTGTTTATTAGCACATAAATTTCTCATCACTAATAATTAAATGCATTCATGTCTTCACTAGCTGTCTTCAAATTATTTGGGTTTTTTCTGCCTTTTTCTTGTCTTCCAAAGCATCATCCCCCAAGCACATTCCATGGAGCACTAGTTCTGGAGGATGTTAATGAGATACCAGAAAGATGTTGGGGTTTTTGTTAGAATATATTTGGGAAAGAATGGATGAAATGAATTAAGCCTTTATTATGTCAAGGACATTGTTATCCTCTGAAGAGATGACTCCATGTGTTCCCCACACTTATGGGAAAATGAGGAAGGTATAACCATGTCCCGAGACTAATAATCCATGAATACAACTTGGGAGGTGCTTTTCTGGAGGTACCTACCCAATGTCAACATTCATTCCCTTGATTTAGTCCTTCCATTCTGATCTCCCCTCCTTCTGGAAGGGCTATGAGCTGCCTGTCCCTCCAGGATTCCCCAAAAGGCATTGTGCAGGATATCAGTGGAGCAAAAATTGGGTCCCCTGACTCATAAGCTTACAGGTTTTTTTTTTCTTGGAGTCAGGATCTTGCTATGTTGCCCAGGCTACAGTGAGTGCAGTGGCTATTCATAGGCAGGATCACAGCTCTCTGCAGCCTCGAATTCCTAGGGTTAAGCAATCCTCCCACCTCAGCCTCCGGAGTAGCTTGGACTGCAGGTGTGCACCACCACATCTGGCTCGATAACCTTCTAACTTCTTACCAGGAACTTGCCTCTATTTGGATCCCACTAAATTCTCTCTGGATTCATCTAAAAGTACAAAATGATGAGGGCATACTCTGTTGCGTAGGAATTTATAGACTCTTTAAACCTATCTATACAATTAGATCTAAATTAGTATATTGAAACAGCCTGAAGAAATTCAATGCTTCTTTGTCTCACCTATAAGTCATGGCCAACTAGAATAACAAAATCAGTTATGAGATCTGCCATAAATATTTTGTTATTAATCTCTCTCATATTATGGTAGGAGGTGCTTAGAATATTACCATAGATTGAATTCTTAAGTTGATAAGTTCTTGAGGATACATTCTCATATGTTCTGAGTTGAGATAGGCATTGGGAAAAAGACAAAATATGTAAGACATGATTCCTGCCCTCAAGGGGAAGGTAAGACTAACACAAATAAATGCTTGATATATAGTATAGTATATTGTTAACAACAAAACTGAATATAGAGTAGGCTCTTGACATTCAAAAGGGATAAGTTCAGAGACCATTTGAATCCCCCAGTATGTACAATTTTATCACAAAATTCATGAGATGAGAACAGCAACACCGAGTTGAGATATGAATGCTGATGAGAAGGTTTGCCTCACTCACAGGTAAGAGAGGGGCTCCTTCTCTCAGGAGCCCTGCTCATCTCCAGCTCAAAATCTCTGCCTTGGTCAAATGATCAGGAATTCTGAATTGGAAATTTTGGAAAACTAACCAGCGGCTGAACCAGAATGTTAAATATGTGAATGCCAGCAATCTACTGCAATCATGGCAATGCATATCTTATGCATAATAAATACTATGAATAGGTTAGAAGGGAGATTGTCATCATGGATTGGTGAAATTATCATGACAACTTTTCTGCAGATGGTAGTGAAGTATCCACTTCAAACAAAATCTATGTATTATAGTCATTTTCCAACCCATGGAAATAATGTGTCTTGAAAGTAGATGTGTTGTTTTCTAATTTGCGCAAATGTACCAATCAGCATTCTTCGTTATGTTCTTGAGTGGTGAAAACCACGGATGTCTTAGGGAGAAGAGAGTAGCCTAGAATCTCCGGGCTTGTCGAAGAACATGAAGAAAAAGGAGAGTAGCCCTTAGCCTTTATGGATGGGTTGAGACTATTTCCCAATTTTTGTGTTGTTAGCAAAAGGGCTTGTAAGCTCAAGAGGCCTGGGCAGTTATCTGTGCCTAAATTGCTGTTCTTTATCATAGATGAACAAATATTATGTTTTAATAGTATCTGATCCACTGACAGCTTCATGTTTTTTTGAGTTGTATCCAAATGTGCATTTTTTCTTCTTTTAAATGGAATACAACTTTGCCATTCTTCTGTTCTTTGCTTAGATGGTATGAGACCTCACAGTGAGGCTGGCTTCTAAAGGTCAGCAGTATTTTGTCACTTGTATATCTTTATATGAGCCGCTGCTGGTCACCCCCACACTTTGCAACATGGTACACAGAAGCATTTCAAGTCTGCTGAGCAGGGTCTAGATCAATTTCTCAAAAGTAGATTCACTCAGTGACCAGTGTGACCAGTTATTAAGTCACCAAAAGCTGTTATTCAAATACCTTAATCCACATCTAGAGGAGTCAGCTATAGGCATTCAACAGAAACCAGCCAAAGTCCATTGTAGTCTGTGGTGTCCTGTTCTTTTGGGTCTCTGGATTTTCAGAATTAACACTCTTTTTTATATTCTAAATTAGGAGCAGTGTGTATGTTGTTTGTCTAGGTTTTTATAAATAATAGGGGGGATTCTCTTCTAAAACCTCTTTTGAGTCCAGTCTACTGTGTTTCCATCTTCTCTTAGTTCGCTGATTTGTTAAACTAGCTTGATTAAATGTGTATTTTGTGTGGTATTCAAATTTCAAAAGTCTCAACTGTTCAGATACAAAAGGGTATATATGCCCTTTACATGCAGTTCTATGCTAACTTACATCCTTTTTTTTTTTCTTATTTGGGGGACTCGATTTGTTTTCCAAATGGTGAGTTTATACGCAGCATGTCAATTTTCACCCGTCCATGACAACTTCTCTAATTGCTAAAACTAACCCTTTAATCAAACATATCCTCAAAGGCTGTAGAAGACATCTCATGCAATAGGAATCCTGTAAACTTTATAATTCAACAAATTTGTTATTCAAAACTGCTCATTTGGCAAATTGGTCTCTTTCCCATGAAGCAATTGCCCAGAGAGCTTTCAGGCCCCTCCATGCCCAACCCAGAACGTACACATCCTAGTGCCCTCATATGAAAATGAGGCCCTTCCTGGTCACAGCACTGCAGTGTGGGACTTGGTGTGGGACAGCTGCAATGGGTCACTCTGTGTTCCTGCTGTGGCTCACTGCTAATGTGCCCAACATCCTTGACACAGTCCCACTTTCTTTCCTCTGCTTTCTTGTGTCTTCCAGCATCAGGTACTGCCTAGGTGTTTCTTAGTTCTTGAAAGTTTGAGGAGGGCTGGTCATGGTGGCTCACGCTTGCAATCCCGGCATTGTGAGAGGCTGAGGCAGGAGGATTGCTTGAGGCCAGGAGTTCGAGACCAACCTGGGCAACATAGACCCCCATCTCTACAAAAATTTTTTTAAAAAATTAGCCAGGTGTGGTGGCGCATGCCTATAGTCCCAGCTACTCAGGAGGCTGAGGCAGGAGGATCATTTGAGCCCAGGAGTTTGAGGTTACAGTGAACTGTGATCAGGCCACTACATTTCAGCCTGGGAGACAGAATGAGAGCTCATTTCTAAAAAAATAATTAAAAAAAAATTTAATAAAAAAAAATTGAGAGACCTCTGCATCTAAATGGAGCTTCTTTATTTCATTTCATAATTAACCACATTGTTGCTGTGCTTTGGGGGTGATTCCTACTTAGTCCATTACAATGCTTTATTGCTGGGTGTGCAGGGGCTGTGTTTTCTTTTGGTTTGTTCTTTTTGTTGTTGTTGTTTATATGGGAGTTTGCACATGTAACAAAGTAACAAAGGAGTCCTAGGAAGCTTGTCTCTACACCAGCAAAAGAATTAATATGCAATAAAGTCTCTAATGTCTAGCGGTATTAGAGTCATGCTCACTAATCTAGAATTCTGGCTATTATAGAGTCACCATAACCATTACATATGGATTATCGCTTTTCCAAGGCATAAAGAGACAACATGTAATTTCCTGTAAAATTAGACCAAATAATTGCACCTTTGATAATCCAGAACGTGCTTTAAGAATTTATGAGGCTTCAAAGTCCTTTTCACTTCCATCAATTTTAAGTTTATCGTAGGTGTGCAGAAATTGTTAAGGGACAGTTTTAACTAGTCAGATATTGGGGGATAGAGATTTGCAAGCTGCTAATTTTCCTAACAGTATCTGATTTTTTAACATTGCTGGTCTATTTTGTTGGGGGGGGGCAGTTATTAGGGCAGAATTCGAATGGAAAGGAAAATTTTCTGATTTCTCACCAGAATATAAATATGGTTACAGCTCCCTACAGCTCCAGGGCTTTTGCTTTGCTTTATCGGGTCACATTCTTAAGGGTAGTTCTTTCACCTAATAAATTTAGAGTTATCTTTATCTTCTGAAGGGGAAACATGCAGCTGTCTTTCTGGAGGAAGAGCCCACGTTGGAGGAAATGCCTGCGAGTTTCTAGAAGAAGCTAACACTGGGGAGCTCTTAACAATCGGTTCTTGGCTGACTTGACCGGGAGTTAATTTCCCTTTCTAGAAACTGCACTTCCTCAGGCATTGACAGAAACCTCGGGACCCTCTCCCCAGCCTCTGGGTGCGTTTCCAGCAAAGCCCCCTGTGCCTGGGTCTTGCGATCAGCAATCCAGGCTACGTCGCTGTCAGAAATGGCTCGGAGGAAAGAGGGGGCCGTGATTAGCTTTAAATGAAGTTCTAAACCACTGGTACATGAAATGAAACTATTTTTCTCTCTCTCTCTTCTTCCCCTTCCTTTAACCTGCACTGCTGATGTACGTGGCTCTAATTTACTTTTCCCGAGAAAACAAAGCAAAATAAAAAGAGGAACGGCAAAAAAGATCCTTTTGCGAAGTGTAGCGCTTCTGCTCCCCGATAAAAGAAAGTCATTTGCTGCTTTCATGGTGTCAGTATTAATTCCCAAGCAGTCGAAGCCCCCGCTAATTTATTTACAGAGCAATCTCCTTGCCCAGGAGCTGCGCTGGTGAGGCAGTGGTTTCCAGCCTCCAGCTTTGTTTGTTGACAGGCTGATTTCCCACAAGGCCGTTTCCACCTGTGTTTCTGTTGTTTTTAGTGCGTGTCTCCCTTTCTTCTCCCCCGCCACCGCCTCCCCAATGGCTGTTGAAGGCCCTTCTCATCTCCGGTCTCTCTCATCCACTTCCTCCCTCCAGCCCCAAGGACTCCTGGCAGGCCTTTGCAGTCACGCTGCACTTAGAGTCTCCGCTGGGGAAGTCCCAGGGGGCACTGCATTTCTTTCTTTCTTTTTTCCCCCTTTTT
>VBSM01003214.1:7936613-8028464 GCA_008086735.1 Cheirogaleus medius
AACAAAAAAAAAAACAGAGGCCTGGCAGAGGGAATTTTCTTCTCCTCAGTGATTGAAGAGTAAAAGCATAAGAAATGGCCTATGGTTTCCATCCATCGGTAATTATACAATTAGACTAAAAAAGTTTCACTTTGTTAACAGAATCTGCTTTCTCTCTCCTCCCACCCACAGACGTCCTCTTTATCCAGACTATTTCTCCCAGTCTCTAAGATTTGTTTGCTTGCCAGGGATGTGGGACTCCTAGAGTTTGAAAGTTCTCCTATTTTTTCGTTCTCTGTCCTGAGCTCTCCATGACCAAAAAACTCTTCTATTTATTTTGAAAGCGGAAACAATGTCATTTCGTCGCCCGCATGCATAACTCCAAGATGCCTGAAACAATTTTGCTCAAACTTCCTACCAACTCACCTTTGCGCTGAGACTACACAGGGAAAGTTTGGGCCCCAAAGGACAATTTTTCAGAGAAGTTGGGCGCAGGTAGAGGCAGAGCCGAGTGATGAAACTCATCTGACAATTGTCATCTGGCCTCTTTGCATCTCCAGTCTCATTCTTCCCGTCTCCTGGGGACGCCTCGCTTCCCTCTCCTCTCTGCCGTGTTAGCAGTGCCTCCCTCCCGTCCCCTCGCCTGCTCGTCCTCTGGGATGAAGAAAAGGCTTTAAACCTGTAAACTGTATACATTTTCTCCAAAATCGACTTGAAACTCAGTTTAAATTGGATGGAGGAGGATCCACTTACGGAAGTGGCAGCTGTGTCCCCACGCGCTGGCAGAGCCGTCCCCGCTGCCGGGGATGAGTCTGATTATGAGGGCCGGTGGGCTCAGATGTCGGAAGACCGGAGCGTTGTGTATATTTACACGAAGACTGCTCCTCTGCAAAACCTCGAGGATGTGGGCTGAGCTGTTTCTCATCCCCTGCCCAGTGGCTAACGTAGCTCAGAGACCGTACGGGGAAGCCGAGCCTGCAAGCAGTAGCGTAAATAATCAGAGGTCCTAAAGAAATGGGCACAGCAGATGCAGCTTTTAAGTCCACACTCTCGGAGGTGTAAGAAACTGAACTTTCTCTTTCTCTGAGCTCAGTTTTGGTTTCAAAACCGATTGCACCGATAAGGCATAAAGCTACTATCTGTCGAACTGGGGTTTTCCCTGTCCCTGTTCCCCAAGGGTGAGTGTTAGTTCCAGGTGATCAACATGGTACCCAGACCATTGGAGGTCAGCTCTCTGATCCTCCAGCACCTTTCCTTAGCCGGGTGTGGCCTGGAGATTCTTAGCTGTAATCCACGCTGGTGGCTGTGGCGTCTCCCTGTTCCCCTCTCATCCCTTCAGCCCTGGCAACTTAATTGTCTGCTTTGGTGCCAGCCAAGGACAGGAGTGCTGTTCTGTGACCAGGTGTATCACAGGGGCATGGAAATCCTGCGGGGGGGCTGTCTATGCATGCTCTTCCGTCATTCCTCACTGGTCTTGGGGTGTTACAGCAAACCGGACCAGGAAACAAACCGAGAGCCACACGAGAGTACTGCAAAACAGGCTTTTATTGCGCCAGCGGGCTCAGAGGGGTCTTGCCTCCAAATTCTGAGCAAAATGGGGTCTAAGCATGGTGGCTTTTATACGTTACAGAAGCAAATTGTTACAAAGTCTGCACAAGATGGAGGTCCAGTCACGTGTTACTCTATAGTTGCTTAGTCATGCTATTTTGCAGTTATGCACAAGATTGAAATCTAGTCAAAGGTCACTCTTTTAGTTGCTTTGTCATGCTAGCTTGCAGTTATGTTGCTATTAGGGAGGGAGTGGAAAAATTCTCCCTTACAGGGGTACCTTGAGACCCTGCCCCACCGCCTCCCCTCCACCTCTCTCTTTTCTCAAGTCCGTAGCATCTTTCTGATTTCCATGGGAAGCCCAATTCTTCCTAAACCTCCTTGCCCTACTCATTGATCCGTTCTCAAACATTTTGTCAAACATTACCTACAATCCTCTTTGATTCCTTTAGGGCACACGAACCTGAAAGAAAGTTCTTCCCTGCCCCAACCCCACCCCGCACTTTGCATCCTCTGGCAGCCATTTTAAAAATTTGTCACATGGGCCACTGTGGAAAATGATTTGCAGAAAAGAAAATCTGGGAGGAAAAAAAAGGATGCACAGCTACTATTAAACCAACTATCTCCTCTTTTTAGTATTAGTTGCAATATCCCAGCTTACTTAACCTGTCTTTGCTTAGAGACTGTTCAAATGACTTTTCTATCAAGAGCCAATGAGAACAGTGTACATAGTTAATGCTGGTGATTAGTATTTTTTTCCTAAGTGGTTCCTTTTAACAATCTTTTAGATCACTTGTATGGCCAGCTATAGTCTGTGAATTAGCACTGTGATTAAAAACACGAGCTTTGGGATCAGACCCAGTCCTGCTCTTACCTAACAGCTCAGTGACCTTATGCAAATTAGAGAATTTTGCTAAGCTTCCGGGTCCTCATGTGTGAACTGCTTTAGTGTTGTTGGGAAGTGTACATAAACTAATGTGTGCAAAACACCTGGCAAATAATAAGTATTAGGGTTTCCTTTACTTTAGTATTCATCTTGTATTTCCATGCATTGCGAATAGAATATAGTTCTTCTTACTAGAAAAGACCTATAGCATAACTGCTCAGAAAATGAACTAGAATGGACTGAAGTGATGGTTTATGGCCAGAATTATAGCAAAGCAGAGAGAAAAATTCTTCTGATCATCTCTCTAGATGAACAGAGCAATTGAGAAGAAGAACAGTAAATAAATTTTTAAGTTAAGTTTTCTATAATTTATATCTAATTGTACTTTCAAAGTTTAAGATTACTCACAGTATAGCATATTATTATTGTTATTATTTTGAGATGGTGGCTTGGTCTATTGCCCAAGCTAGAGTACAGTGGCATGATCATAGCTCACTGCAACCTCAAACTCCTGGGCTCCAGTGATCCTTCTACCTCAGCCTCCCAAGTAGCTGGGACTACGGGTGTGTGCCACCACACCTGGCTAATTTTTTTTCTTTTTTTTTAGAGATGGGTTCTCACTATGCTGCTCAGACTGATCTCAAACTCCTGGCTTCAAGTGATCCTCCTGCCTTGGCCTCCCAAAGTGTTAGGATTACTGGTGTGAGCCACCAATCTGGCCTAGTACATTTATAGATAGATAGATAGATAGATAGATAGATAGATATATCTCATAGATAAAACAAAGTTTGGCATGATCAGAATTTACATTGAGCAGGGTTTGCTATTTGGTAAAATTTTGTAGTTGAACTTCGGATTTTCTCGTGAGCTCCCTTGAGGCAAAAGTAAAAAGAGAAGCATATGTATAGTTCACATTATTAAAAGGGAGAAGCATAGTGAAGGATGCAGTGAATGACATAGGGAAATGAGAACTTCTTCCTCATCTTGACCTTATTATTATGCTGTCAATCCATGGACTGATGAGACTAAAAGAAGTTGGACAGGGAGAGGCTCAGAAGATAAATTAGAGGACTAACTTTCTCTCTCTAAATGAGCAGAGGCTGGCTTAGAAAAATTCTCCCCAGATCACTTAAAAGGAAAAGAAAAGAAAAGAAAAAGAAGTCACCAGCTGGAGAGAGCCTCAGAAAACCTCCAAAAACCTTTGGAGGGCCCCATCTTGCTTTGTGACCACCACAGCAGCCCTTGCCAGCATCTTTGTATTAGAGGTGCAGCCTCTGGGAACCCCCTGCATAACATCTTGCAGTTCTGGTCAGTCCCGGGAAATTAAATTATAGCTCCCGATCCACTTGGACAGTGCTGGGTCTCAATTTCTCTATGTAACATTATAGTCATAACCCCTGTGCTTCTCTGCTCCCAGAGTAGGTCCTCACACATGAGGACCCAGAAGAGCAGAGAAGTTCTTTAATTTGCATAAGGAAAGCAGAACTGGGTCTGATTCCAAATCTTTTTAATCGCAGTGCTAATTCACAGACTATGTAAGTGATCTAAAAGACTGTTAAAAGGAACTGCTTAAAAAAAATACCAAGTGCCAGCATTAAATGTGCATACTATTCCTTCCAAAATACCTTCTAAATACCTATGTTGTGCTGGGCGCTGTAATATGGCCTGAGGATATAATTGTGAACAGTTTCAAACATGGTTTCTGCTCTTGTAGCTACATTGCAGTAGGAAGTACAAGTAAACCCCAAATAAAACAGTAAGAGCTTGAGATAAATACTAGAAGAAAGAAACACAAGGGCTGAGGATAAAGAATATCTGAACTGGAAGAGGATTGGGGTTTGGGACATTCAGGGATAGTCCATTTGAGAAAGTGACATGTAAGCCAACACCTAAAGGAGGAAAAGCTACCAGACATACAAAGAGAAAGAACAGACCCTTCTAGGCAGAGGAAAGAGCATGGACAAAGTTCCTGACATGGGAAAGAGCATGGCTCATAGATGGAACATGAGCAAATGGGAGAGGCGTACAAGGTGTGCTTGGAGAGATTAGCAGGGCTCTTACCATGTAAGACTTTGTGGCCATGAGAAGAGGCAGGTGTTTCATTTCAAGTGTGATGGGAAGCAATTGAAGGAGATGGAGTATTACATGATCTTCTTTGTGATTTAAGAAGGCTACACTTGTTGGTAATGGCAAACAGAACAAGAAGAGATGCAGAAAGGCAATTAGCAAATGCCATCATCTCTTGCCTGGATAGTGGTAAGAATTTCCGAATCTCTAAACTCCTCTGGGACATCTCATCTCATCAGATGGGCAGAGTGCTGGACTGTTTTCTGATTAATTTCTCCCCATCCCTCCAGGAAATTCTGTATATATATTGCTGGGTGGATCATTAAATTGACTTCACAAATGAAGAATTACATGAGCTTTCTAAAAATGACATAGTTTAATATTTTTTTTACTATTATTGTATGATAACTCATCAATAAGAAGATGACATCTGCCTTTTTATTCAGATTTTCAGGTTTAAAAATCCCCTTTGTGACTCTTTGTTTTCACAGACCCAGAAACTAGGGAAACACAGAGAGGAAGTCAGAAAACAACCAACTCTTGTCCTAGGAATGGGCATGTGGAGCCTAGTGCAAGCTCTGCCCCTGCTGTGTGATGTCAAGCAAAATGTATCTTCTCCCTGAGTCCGTCTTCTCATCTTGTAAGTGAGGACATTTAGAAAAATAATCTCTAAGTTTATCTCTTCAGCTCATAAGGGCCTGCAATTCTTTGGTCTTGGGTCAGAGTAAAGAGGAAAAAGTTGATCATTAGCTACGGAATTTTCTGAGTATGAACCTGGTGGGAAATAGCCTCGTCGTTCTCTTACTATGTTTTTTGGTTCCTTTACCTGAAACCCCATTTTTGAGTTGACATGTCAAAAACCCCATTTGGTAGCAGGTAATTTTCAATCCCTCCCTCCCCACCTCCAAATCGACCAAGTTAAGGTCTTAGAGGGTGATGACGGAGGCCATAGTCATCGCTTGGGTTGATATGTGAACTGGAGTTCTGAGGCACAGTGTCCTGAAAGCCACTGTCACCGTGCTCACTGTCGCCATCACCCTCTCCGTGCGGGCTGCCGGGGCTCCACTTGCTGGCTTCTTCGTTTTGCTGGACACCTAGATGATGTGATCAATGGCATAAGCTCTCTTGCTGTTCCCACTGCCCACAAATCAAGCTCTTAATAGCCCAATAAAATCATGAGATTCAGGATAAAAAAGTGATTGCTTTGCTCGGATGCTAATGAGACACATATATCTGAAACAACTGATTAAAGATTGTGGAAAGGAGGTCTCGGCACAACATGTGGGGTGGCTAATTTACAAAGGTGCGGAACATTCCAGATAACAGAATGTCAGGCACCTTTACTTCGGGGAGATGTGTTTAAAATAGCCTGCTTTTTCCTTACCTGTTTTCCCATGAGTTATTGGAACACCAGTGGGGTGAGTAAAAGCAAGAGGGCTGAGTGATTCTCCCATCGGGGTCCTTCTGTCTGCCAGGTTATAGCCAACAAACATACCAACCTGGCAGGTCAAATGTCTCCAGTATATTTCTAGAATGTGTTGTGCAGTCAGTAATAAAGAAATCCTAAGATGTGTGATTACATAATGATAGCCACATTCATTCACCTGTCTATCAAAGGAGCCCGATTTGAGTTTGAGCTCCCTTCCCCTGGGCCTGTGGAGTGAGGATGGAGCATTAGCTTGTCGTCGTTAAAATTCCTAGCAACCCTGGGCTAAGTGCACCGGGGTGGAATGTGGTAGCCCCTTTTGCTTAGTAATCCATTAGCTAATGGGTGTGAACCCATCAGCTTTCTATTTATTTCTTAAACCATTAAGGTTTACCTGCTGTGCGTGAGGCTACACTTGACAAAAAAGACTGATAGTTGAAATAAAATAAATATCAAGCCTTACGAGGTCTGATGGGTATTGTTTAAAACACAATGGGTTCCATGGAAAGGTAAAGGTGAACCAACTGTTACAAGTTGACGCTTGGTGTCCTGGGTGTGATAAGACAAACAGAACTCTGTGTCGTGTTCCAGTCCAGAGGCATCCATCAGTGGAGGAGCGTTGCAAACTGTCTTCCAGATACTTCCACCATTTATTGACAGTGTCTGCCTGAGTCTCTTGGAAGCTGGTCAATAGTTTCTTAGCCAACTTTCAATGGCTTCCTTTTACTCTTTAAATAAAAAATCAAATCCTTACTGGCCTACACAAGGCCTACATGAGGCCAGACAGGTGGCTAGGTCTTACCAAGTATCTGGCCTCACCTTTTGCCTGTCTCTCCCTGGCTCCAGCCACATTATTTGTTTTCAGGTGCTTTGCATGTGATATTCAACCTCTGATGTTCTTTCTTGCCTTATGCATCCTGTAGATCTCAGCTTGAACTCCATTTTCTCTGAGGAAGGCTTTCTGGATCACCCAAACAAGCTTAGTCTCTAACTCAATGCACTCATGGTTTCCTGTCCTCCTATATAACCCTCAGAACAGTTTCATAAACTGTATTTAGTTGCATAATATCTGAATAATGTCTGCTTCTCTCACCAGATGGAAAGCTTCTTGCAGGCAAAAACCATTTCTAACCTTGCTCACCGTGGTTTTCCAGCACCTACCACGATGGCTTTTGACTACATAAAGGCATCAATTCAATCTTGAGAGAGCTCTATGGGCAGACACAGAGATACGGAACACGGGGGCTCTTGAGGAATGAAGCTTGGCGTTTCTTGGATTTTATTCCTTATAGTTGGGGTTTGTTGTGTAGTGCCTAGTTTTAACCCAATCAATTTCCATCATTATGTCCCATAATTGTTATTTTACCCTATTTAGACAGACTTATCAACGATGAAAACATCTAAGATGGATATCCTAGAATTAACACCGTAGTGCCCTTGCTCATCATAACTCAGGCAAGAAATGTCTGTGTCTTGGATTGCTTACTTGCTTTCCTGAATTATTTAGAAATGATTCCACTTGCTGCTTTGTCCACATATAATTAATTAGAGTCCATGTTGTTATTCCCAATGAGTTATAAATATCCCAGATAAAAAAAATGCCCTTTACACTAATTATATCAGGTTTTGAAGCACTACTGAAGACAAAAACCAAACATCTTCCTAATATCCCAAATGTAACCTGTGCTTGTGAGAATTATAGAATCTTTGAGAGTGAAGAGATCTTTAAATCGAAGTTCTTACAGTATTACCATGTGCCAGGAACAGTTCTAGGCACTCAGATACGGCAGCAAATAAGAATGCTTAGAAATAAATAAATATGTAAATGAGGTAATTCCAGAGAGAGGAGAAGGGCTGTGAAGAAAATAGAACACGGTGATGTTAGAGAAAGGGACGTGAAAGAGGCTGTTTTAATTGGTTATTCAGAGTCAATGAGGTTCAGGTGATCCGACTTCCCTCCAAGGAATCATTGTGTTGGCTGTTACCACAACAATGCCACCAGACCAAAGCCATACTACGCAAACCACGTGGCTCATTCCATTGGTCTAAGCTAGTCATGTGGTTTCCCCAACATCAATGGAGTGGGGACTGTACCCCACCCAAATTCTGCTCCCTTGAAAAAGTGGATCTTTAGACAATCACTTTCCACAACCCTTGGCTTTGCTCTCTGGAGATGCTTTCTTTTTTATTTTACTCCTTAGTCACTTTTGAAAAGGGGTTGTCCTTTTTGGCAACTGAATAACTCTCTCATCCTACTTCTTACCTGTAGAAATTTGAGTAATTTAGTTTTACCTTTTTGTGTCTCTAACAGCCACAGTCTCTTCTAGGCCAGGATGGCCACACATTTGCCAATACTGGTGTCTCAAACACTGAGTGGGTTTTTTATGTATTTGATTCCAGTAAATTTGTCTTGCCAGAGCCACACCCATAATTCCTTTCAAAAATGTCTGTCTCTCTAGACTTAAATGTGGGTCTTAATTTGGGCACTTCAAGCTTCTAGGAGATCTTTGTAGGACTCCCTTTGTCCAATTGGAAGGATCTACTAGGTGCCACTTTAATCTTTTCAGAGGTTGTAACAAAGGGTATGAGGGTCACATTTTTTATTTGCAAAATGTGCCTGGAATATGTCTTAAAAGACACGTCCTTGTTTTGGACTTTGACCTCAGACTGTATTTTCTTTGAGGATATTTCACTGGATGAAGAGTCTAAGGAGGAGAAACAGTATCATTTTCCAACACAGCATGTCCCAGATTTTTGGAGTTCTCTGTATATTCGCTCAGCTGTGTTTGTAAACTGGACATGTCTTTCCAGTTTAGCTCCAAATGAGCTCCAGTTTGAGCTCATCTGTTTCATGTAGTACCTTATCAAACGTAGCTACATATAGCCAGTTCAGGCTTTCAGTACTCCATTTCCAAACATCTTTACCACTGTCCCCAAGTTCAATAGGTACAAGTCTGCCTTTCCAGGTGAGCACAGGTCCTACTTTTACTAAACGTTTCACCACTGTGTAACCCAGGTTATGATTTTCCTAACCCCCTATGGTTGTTTCTTCACCACTCACCACTGAGTTGGAAAACATTTTTTTCTGGTTTTTCTTGCAAGCACACATAAGTTTTTATTTCAGTCCCAGTCAGCGATTGTCACAATAATGCCGTGTAACAAATCACTCTGAAGCTCGAGAATTAACAGCGTGTGTCGATGCCCATGCTCACAGACTTGCAGGGCAGCAGGCCTGGCGAGAGGCTCTGCTTCTGCCTCAGGCTCAGCAGAGCTTAGCTCCAGGCTCTGTGCAGGCTCAGGTCTGTGTTGTGTGTGGACATTTCAGGACCCAAGTTGACGTTTCAACATCTTCTTCGGGGAAGCTCTTCTCATGGAAGATCTCTGGAGTGTAAGAACCAAGACACACTTCACAGTCACATCTAAGGCGTCTCCCTGTGTCTTATCAGCTACTGTTCCATGGGCCATAGCAAGTCAATGGCCAAGTCAGTAAGACTAGGAAGTACACAACATCCTGCCAATTTCCCCCACAGGATTCTTCCCAACGTGTAATTACCTGTGTGCTCGTTAATTTGCTTTTGTTTTTGTGCTGGCCTATTGCCCACGTCCACCACCTCTATAACCAGCTTCCAAGATGATGACTGGCACAAACTAGTCACTTACATATTTGAGTGAGGAAATAAGTGATATGTTATTTTAAGAGATTTCTCATTCTAAATGCAAACGGTGGTTCCTAAGAGTCCATCTGTTAAATCTGTCAATCATATCTGAATTTTACCTAGTCTCATTTCACTGAAACCTGTTACATTTATATTTTTTGACTATGAAGAGACTTACTAGGATCCCACACATCAAGAATCATGTTGGATGTCAACACATGGGAAATATTTCTTTATTCTTCCTCCTTTTGTCCCTGTGTTACTCACCTCTCACCCGTACCCTCTTCCCATCCCCAACAGTAGTGCTAAGCCCTTGTTCTGCAGGTTTCTTGGCCAGAGGCAGCTTCCTTCAGTACGTGACAATATTTGGGATCAGTCTCCTTTTTATCCTGTCTGGAGTTTCCTAATACTTTATCTGGTACTAAATAATATAGGAATGTAATTTTAAAGATGACATGGGGGAGACCTATGTTTTGCCTGTGATTAGGCAGGCATTAGCCATCAAAGCATCTTTTGGAACCATATGGGAACTGTTGGGCAAGTGTCCTCTTGTTAAAAGAGGAATCTATTCTTTGGGGTGGTCCTGTGGATGCCAGGGATACTACCATACAGTTGGCTTTTAAGAAGCAGGAAGAACTTGCAAGAATTTTAGTTTTTTAAATCTAGAATGTTCATCATAATGTTGAATATAATATCAAGAAAGAAGAGACAACCTAATGTCTATAAGTTTGAGATCAGGTAAATATATTATGATATACACACACACAAACACAAAATATAATAACAATTTCTAATATTGATAGAGTGGCTAAGACATCCTAGGCACTGAATAACTCATTATGTGACTTATTTAACATCATCTTCTTAACCACTTTTTATGATAAATACTCTTATTACTTTTAAAAAATAGATGAGAAATTAAGGATTAGAGAATTTGAGTGATTTCCTTTCTTATGTAATTTTCAGTATATACTAATTTGGATTAATGCATTCCACAGATATACTAACTACTGTGTCCATAGGTATTAAACAGATGGCCTTCAAGTTCCAATGGAGACCCTTCATGCTTATACAAGGTTAGCGAGCAATTTCTTTTCAGCAGGAGATAATTGCACCCACATCACATGGCCATCATGAAAATTTAACAAACAGATTTCCGTAGTTAATCAGCCCTTCCAAAAGTAGCCCCTCAATGAGGGAATGCGAGTTGCCATTAATACTATCTTTTTGTTTATTTTGATTCTCTTCTTCTAGGTTCACCTTAAGTTTAATAAAGCAAATTAGCATTTTACAGGATGCGAAAGTATACCCTAGTATTCTGTGTTTACAGAGAAAAAGTAGGGGGCTCCCTGTTGGCCTTTTCAGTTGAGCACTTGGGCTGTGGTAGTTTCTAGGGCATGTGGTGGGGAGGAGGAATATTTATTTTGAATTATGGAAAGCAGGATTGGTGGCCCCTGACCTTTCATCTAATTATGGCTACGCAAGGGATTGAAGAGAAGCTGGACGTGTCCCTAGAATCCCACGCAGTAGAATCATGGGTCAGGTAGGTGTGAGGGGAAATGGGGAGAGCGGGGCTGGGGTAACCAGAGGGGTTACGGACCACTACGCTGCTTGCTCTGCCTGAAGAGCTTCCAGTGAGCATAACACTGACCAGAACTGGGGTTAGACAAGGGCAAAGGAAATCATGATTAAAAGCAGAAAAAGAGGAAATGAGAGAAGAAAGAGAGGAACTGAGGAGGAGAATTCCTCAGGGGAAAGCAGGATGGAGCCAGCCCTCCATCCTTCTTTCTGTTCTCCCAGCAAGTGGTCTCTGTCTGGAATGTTCTGTCCACTCCGCTCCCAGCTTTGCCTTGCTGACTTGCTTTGCCTCTTCAGGTCTTCTCCCAAACACGACCAGGTCCATTTATCTTGCCATAAATGCTCATGACTCCCTAAGCTTGTCCCTCAAAATAGAACAGGCCAGACATTATTAACAAGGGATTATGTATGGACTTCCCCTCCCACGGACTGCCAAAAAGAATCACGTTTGACCAGCACAGTATCTCTCTTTTTCCCTGCTCTGCTAAAGAGGAAAGATTTTCTTGCTGGAAATGAGATTTAGTTGGGGCTCAGGGACCGATACCCGATACTCCAAAATATGGTGCTTTGTCATGTTGAGCACTTAAAAAAAATTGGAAGCCTTTAGAAGCTGCCTCAGAACTGAAAACTTTCTGTCCCTTGTTCCCCCCACTTCCTCTCCCCAGCATAGGGAAGGACTCTCTCTGGAATTTTCTCATCTAAGAAAACTTCTTTTCAAATGAAATGCAGGTGTTTTAAGACTCTCTCCTTAGAAATCTCACCAAATAACCAAGAAAGATGAACCAAGGAGAAGAGAAGAGACTAAAAGTTCTTACCTTGCCCAGATAGACTTTTCATCTGTTCTTTGGGGGGCAGCTCTGAGAGATTACCTGGGTGACCTTACCTGCGTAATATGACAACCTTTGTTCGCAATGCAGTTTTGTGTCTCACTTCTCTGTACCTTGCTGGTACCATTCCGTTTCCTAATAAAACCATTTACAAGACAGTGTCTGCCTCCTGGGTCCATTCATTTTCCCTAAAATTTATTTACTACCCTTCTAAAATGCCTACAGCCCCCCCCCCATTTTCCTCTCCTCCATGAAGGGAACATTTAAGCTTCCACCATCTGGCCCTTCTTTGAGTATCATATTTGCAGGGCTGCTGTGTCCACTTGCATGTAAATAAATTTGTGTGCCTTTTTCTCTTATTGATCTATCTATTGTTGGTCATTTCAATGAACCTTCAGAGAGGGTGGAAGGGAAGCTTTCTCTCCACCTCTACAGTAAAAAAAAAAAAAAAAAGCAATGAGAGAAATGGAAGAAGGGAGAAGATATTAACAAAAATCATGCAAACTTGGAATAAAGGAGAAGCTTTTTTTTTGTTTTTTTTTTTCAGATGGATCCAAGAAAGTAGTATCTGAGTGAGGTGAGAATTGAGGGGAAAGATAGTAGAGGAAAGAATTTTAATAAGTATCGTTGTGGACTTTAGATTCTTTTCAGTGGCCATTGAAGGGTCTAAATAGTGAATTTGATTCCTCTTTAATTAAATTTGGATGTTGAGCAAGACTTGACTTTATGTGCAGAGATAGAGCCACATGATCATGCAGATATATAAGGGTTACAGAGTATTTATCACAGTATGTAATTATATGTTTGTGTGATTGTTTAATGCATGTCTCTATCCTCCTTAGGCAGTAATGGACAAATTAAATAAGTCTATTAAGACACAATCATATCCCCAACCCTTAGCCCAGTGCTTGACACAAAGTAGATGCACAGTAAAGAGATGCTGAATAAATAAATGCTTTAGAGAAGGCCATGGCTGTTGCCTGGTTCTCATTCATTTCTCCTTGCTTTCCTGACGGAACCCCATCCAAATCTATGTTACTGAATGAATCACCTTCGGTGGGTCTCCTTCCCTTTTGTTGACATTTCATCAACATCTTTGTGGTGTACTAAATTCTCCTTACAAGCTAATTCCTTGAGCAAGATATTTCCTTCAGAAGGCCAACCATCAGGCCTGCAGTTAATTCCGGGGCTCAGAACTTTTGTTCTTTATATAGAAAGTGAAAATTCAACAATCAGTGGGAAAAATGTATGCTAAGTAGATAAAAATCAGTCCCACTGTAGCATAACTCTCCTGAGAGAAGAGAGATAAAACTGCTTGATGCTTAAGTTAAAAAAAAAATGGAACAAAATATTTCCAGTTCCGGAAACTAAATTTCATTCCTAACGTAAATATAGAAGCCTCTGGAGAAGAGGATCATATTTGGAAGAAGGAAGGAAAGCAAAGGGAATAGTAGGGAGGGATTTCACCATCGGGCTTCATAGCAAGAAAAGAGCCCAAACAGAGAAATCAGCCATGTCTTTAACAGCAGTGGCCCCAGTCAGAAAACTGAGCTTTATTGTGACATTTTCCTTTTCCTCAATCCCCACATTGCATTGTTCACCGAATCCTGATGGCTCTATTTTCTAAATATTTCTTAATCCTGTCTGTTTTCTGCCTTTCCATTCTCCTAGTCCAAACTACTCGTTTCTTGCCTGGTCCCAATTGTCCTCTACTTCCTCTCTGTCCCCTTCTAATTTATTCTCTTTGTAGCTGCGAAGATGATACTTCTAAAATATAAATTTAGATCTCCTCTTGTACAGCATGTAAGACTCTCCACTCTTTGCCATTACAATAAACATCTATTGTAATACGGATAATGAGAAAATATACATGAAGAAGAGAGACAGCAGGGCATAGACAACTCTTTAGAGACTGGCCGTAATGGGAGCGGGCGGACGGTAGGCAGATTGAAAGTAAAGTGAGGTCAAATCATTGTTGTTTTTTCTTTCCAGTGGAATCATATTTGTAGTGTGATGAGAACATAATATTGAGGAAGGAGAAATGAATGAGGCTGGAGAGATAAGAGATAATAATTTCAGGAGCAAAATCCGTGAGAATGTGGTTTGGAGCATGCTAGGGGTGGGTATGACCCTCAGCACGGTGTGTTGGAAAGAGTTCACTTCTCGAAAAGTCTGCTTAAAAATGAACTCATTCATGAGGATCTTTCTGCAAGGCAAACAGAGGTTAGGTTTCTTAAAAAAAAAAAAAAACTGAGCTACACTTGTACATTGAGTGTGACTACTGCAGAGGATAGGGGATTTTTTTCACAAGCATGGGGTTCTATTTTTCCATATTCCTATTAATTTTAGTAATTTTTTTCTCATAGAGTCGGTTCCCAGAGCACTGGCCAGGGCCTTCCCTTACCTATTTTCCCTTGTGTGTCTGGGGAACCGTGCATCCTGCAGGACACCACGGCAGCACCCGCGTATTTGCGTCGTCCCTTGATCTCCATGAACAGAACATATCACTATGGCCCTTACAGCAGGCTGTGTAAATACTGCTTTAGTAACTTGTCTTTTGGCCAGAAGTCTCAAACTGACATCTACAAGATCAGGGACTTTGTTCAACCAAGACAGCGTTTTTAAGACACTGTTTTTGATTAGTTGCCAATATTTAAAAAATGAAAATTTCACATTAATAAAACCCAGTAACATACCTGGCATTCTTGAAAAATGAAAGGTGGGCATCACGGGGCCTATATTCCCACGTGGGAGCAATCGCCTGCAGCAAGCAAGCAGGCACTGTTGGTGTGTCTGTTTTTACTCCTACCTCACCCCCTCATTTTTCAGCTACCATAGCCCCTCTGAACAATATGGGACTGTGAGTTTATGAGCCTCGCCTCAGGCTGTACAGGCAAGAGCTGTGGCTGATTGGCTTAGCTCACCCTGGCGTCTAGCACAGTATCACGCACGGGGCTCTGAATTGAACTTCCAAGCTCCAGGCTCATCATGCACATCTGTACTCTCCACTCAGTCTTTCTGTTCTTGAATGCACCTTATCCACCCCAAAGCTCAGAGTTCTTACACCTGCCATCATTCCCTCCTCCTAAGGGGCAGGTCCGAGCTGGTTACCTCCTACTCAACTTTCGCATCTCAGTTCAAATGTCACTTTCTCTGGATGCCTTTACCAGCATTTCGGGTTAAGTCAGATCCCACCATAATGTACTTTCAGAGCATTTCTAGACCTTTCTCCATTACCTGTATTAGTTTGCTATATCTACTTGGGTGGTTGCTTAGTATCTGATTGCTCCACTCAAGTGTAAGCTCCAAGAGGGTGGGAACAATGTCTCTGTATTCCTGTTGTATCCAACGTGCTTTTTCTAGTGACAGATGCACAGTAAACATGCAAGGTTTGCATGAATGAATGAATGCTTCCAAGAGGTAGGCTTTAAGGAGTGTAGACACCCAGATGTCAGAGGTGTGGATGTCAGTTTTGTTCTGTGGAGCATCGTGGCATGCCTGTCTTGGCCTGTATAGCATTCTAGACCAGTGTAATTTGAATGTAGGTTTGTCTTGTCTGGGACTGTGAGCATACGGGGGACAGGGGCCCCTTGTTCAATTTTTATCTTGTGCATCTACTATGGGGAACTGCATCTAATACAGAATTCCAAAAACATATATATTGAATGGCCAAACTAATCAGCATGGGTTTACTTTTTAAGAAAATAATAGGAGCTTCTTTACTTATTAACTTATATGTTGTACTCGTTCATTGCCTCCAATTGGGCTATATTCCAGAGCAAAAGTGTATCAGCAGTGCCCAACACGAATGACTGTGTTGCTAGTTGTCTTCCATCCTATTAGCTCTGGCCACCAAATTCCTGTTGTCCTATGGCTTATTTACTGAGTTTGCAAGGCATTTTACAAGTATCATTAACCTTATTATGTCCAATAATTGAAACAGTAGGAAAAACTGAATGTGCAATTGGAAAGACTTATGATTATGATGGAACTTAAAATGAAGCAATTTTACATGAGTATGTACCTACTGAGTGTTTGTGGAATGTCTGATTCCAGATAAATGTACATTTTTCCAACAGGGAAAGTGTCTTATCCACATGGGATTAAAAATATAGATCACAGCAGGCTCTGAGTTCACACATGCCTCCTCATCAATGAGCCAGGGCACATAATTAATTGACCAGAAGGCTCACTGGGATTAATTAGCAGTTGTATGTGAAGGGCTTGGTTCAGACTTGTAGCAGGAAAGATGAGGTTCTAGAATGGCCAGTTCCTGGATTCACAATTCACTGACTGCAGGCGGGGGTCTCACTGCTTGACCATTGAAATCGTTGGGGTCTCTTGGCTCCTCCGTGGGCCAGCGTGGGCACGTGCACGCTCAGCTGCTGCCAGCAGAGGGCAGCAGTACGCTGCGCGTGTTTAATTTGCATCCCAGATTAGCAAATCCCCAAGGACCTCCAAAGAAAGAAAGTGGGTGTCCCAGGACGACCCTAATTCCTTTTCTCTGGGTGTCAACACTGGTCTGAGTAATTGCAAACCCAGATCTTTCACATTATGTTGGACTTTGGCTCATCTGAAATAGAGAAATGAATACACAACTAGGAGCTGCCATCACAGACAGGAAGTAACTTTAATTAAATATTGTGAAAGTTGAAAAGTTTTTACAGCTTGAATTTTTGCAAAAAAAAAAAATTATAACAATCTCTACAGTAGTTAGGTTCTCTAACAATTGAACTGTACAGTGTGTGTCTATTCAAAAAGTTTTAATACGAAGGTGAAAGGTTAGTAGATTTAGAGATGACTTCATTAAGCTGCATCCTTAGTACAATGGGAGGCCAGGGCATGTTATGCAATCCAGTCATCCAGAAGCTGTATTTTTCCCCCAAAACTGAAATCTTAATTTAATTCTCTATTTCATTTTCTTCTTAAAGCCATATTCTGTATTTAGGGGAACATCTTTTCCTTGTAAAACTTTCGTATAGAAGAAAGAGGGTCAGAGGGCCAGAACGTCATTTCATCTAATCAATATATAAATAGAAGCGACAAAACACAAATCATACACGTTTTAAAGGCTCTTTGGACTTTTCAAGAAAAGTTCTAACCACTGCACATGGCTGACAGATGGGTAGCGTCTGTCATCAAGGTCTAAGCCAGACACCTTACCGGCTAACTGTCCATTCCTTCACAAACAGTTAAGGGGCTCACCAGACAAAATATGGCTTTAAACTGTATACATCTTCAGGCCATCGTTTACCGCACGAATTCAGACAACCTTTCCGAGTACCGAGAAGCAATGCGTCCACCTTGCTTACATTTTCCAGTTTTTTTTATTATTATTATCAGTCATCATTATTATTTCTCACCATGAAAAATCAGCTTTCCTCCCCTCCCTTTCCTCCCGCAACTCCCGTCCCCCACCCACCCCAACCCATAAAAATCGCACTCTGACAGTCTAGTGAAAACCATTGCAAAATCCATATGAGGGCATGCACGGTTGCAGCATTGTTGTAAATGATTTCTTGCTCTACTAGAAAAAGTTACATTGTCTTAAGGTAACAAAACAGTTCTTTTGTGCTTTTCGATTTCTTTGTTTTTTTTTTTCTTTTTTCTTTTTCTTTTTTCTTAGAATGTTAGTGATGACTGACAGTTCTGGTGCACAGTTACAATGTACAAGTGAAATGAATATGATTTGCATTGTTAAGGCATCCAATCTGCTGGTTTATATTTATGTGAAAGACAGAGGAAATATACAAGCAGACTTAAGAAAGAAAGTATGTTCATTGATTTCTATGAAGTTTCTCCCCCGAATTTAATGCACAAAATGCGTCACTCCAAAGGGAGAGATTCCATGCATATTAATAGAGTAAAACAGCATTAGGTTTCATTTTATAAGCTTCCAAAGCAAAGGATACATTTTTTTTTTAGTCTACAGAACTAAATACTACAAGAATAATATGCTACTATTTTTTTTGCCATATATTGGAAAAAACTTCTTAACTTACAAATAATACAAAAATAGACAATGGCTTTTGGGTGGAAATAAAAAAAATTGAAGCATGGTTTAAAACAATACTAAAAATAACTATAAATGAAATGTTTAAAAATCACATTGAAACAGCTAATACAAGTGTAGGTGACCAAACAAATACGCACTTTTCACATAGCAAACGTACACAATAAAATAAACTGGGGGTGGGAGGAAGAGGAAGGAAGGGAAAAAGCAATGTACAAATTCCAAAGATAAATACATTATTTATATGGATATTTTACAAAATCCCCTTTAAAACAAAAAGCCTTTTAATTAACTTTGCAAGTATGTGCAAGCTAAAGGTAGTGAGCTTTTTTTTTCTTTGCAAAATACGCAGTAAAATCTTTTTTGTGATATTGAAAAACCGTCTTAAGACATTAAAATGTATAAATAGAACAACAATTTTGGCAAAAAAAATCACAAAAAAAATCTACAGTATTTATAACTACATACAAAAACACAACAGCAAAGAAAAAAATATCAGGCAAATGCATCCTCAGAGCTTTGCTGCATCTTTGCTATTAATTCTTCCTTTTTAAGAACACTTCCCAGATAATGAGAGCAAAATTTTTCATAGAACAGAAAACTATGTTTTGGAGGTTTCAACCTTCTTTTCCTTTCCCCCAGTTTCCTTTTCATTCTTAATTCCAAAGCACTTAACCTGTTGTTTTAATCTATTACATTACAAATGGTAAGGGTCGACAGATAGAGGCGCTATCTTGAATGGGAAAATCCGGAAACACCTGCCATGTTGCTTTTTGTCAGCTTTTGGAGGATTGGTAGTGAAGTCAGCATTTAGGATGAGCACACTTTAAACTTGTCAATGGGGGAGTGCAAGTGAGATTTTGGCTTGCTAACTGAAGGGCAGAGTGTGGAATTCTGTGCCTAGACCCTGTTCCATGAAGTCTCAAAGGAGAATCTCACACAGTCTGTGTGCCACCAAGCTCTCGAGAGGCCACTGGCTGCAGAAGAAGTTGATTTTAGTAAAATGAGAGAATGAGATCAGATTTAAATATGCGGTTTGAACAATCTGTCTAGAGGCACTGGATTTTTGAATAGAGGGAAAAATGTGATCACTTACATCGCTTTTTAACTTTCCAGGCTGCATTTATTTACACAGTTACTTAAGACAACAATACAAAAGAGATAAATAAGCTTGCACTGCTAAGGGATGGCGTGTTAAGTTAAATATTGAAAATGCACTGTCTGAGCTAACTACCATTTGATATGCTTTAAGGCGCAAAAGCCGACCCTTAGTTTTCCTAAAAAATCTAACTGGCATTCCTATTCTGTCCCATACAAGCTTTTTTTTTTTTTTTTCTTTTTTTAAAACTTTTTTGTAAATATCACCACTTCATTCTCCTTTTACACAGCTTTAAAAACATCATAAATTAAAACATGGAGTCTTATTTATAGTGTCCCTTGTATATAGCTTTACGGTTTATAAAAGACAAATGATGGCAGAGTTAAGCTTAAAAAAAAAAAGAAAGAAAAAGAAAAACTGGATTTGCTTTTACCAATACAGAATAAATATATCCCCCAAATACTTGGGAGGTACAACTTTAACCAACACCCTGCACTTGCAGATCCCTTCCAATTTCAGTATTTGCAAGGTCGGTGATTTTGTTTGTTTAAAAATCTGCAGTTATTGTGATTCCTCTTAAAAAGGCCTGAGTTAAAAGTTCCACTCTGGGACTTATATCAGATTACTCTCTGTAGCAGAATCCAACCTCTTCTTCATTAATAAAACTCTTCAAGGCAATTCTTTCACATGGGAGGAACAATCATGCCAGATATCGCTATGGAAAGAGAAGACAGAAGTCAATGGTTTTACATCCAAACTTCTCACTGAGAAAAAAAAATAAAGATGGGGGGAAAAAAAACACCCACACACAACTATGTTGTTTGAATATTAGCCACAAATGTGCTCTCATTTCCTCTGGAATGAGTTTTTGTTATAAAATATACACGTACTTTATTAAAAATTATAATAAATCAGCATGCGCATGAATCCTTAACAGAACAGAATATCCTAAACATCCCTCCAAATCTGATTTCAATTTGAAAACATAACTAGAAAGTTGCATAGTTCGAATACCGCTGGGAAAGTTGCAGCCCCACATCTTGCAAAATAGTGAGGATTTTCAATTTGTCCCTCTTTTCTCCCCCTCCCCTTCACATCCAAAATATAAAATAAAGAACCGATCCATTCCAACTGCAAGCAATTTCTACAAAAAAAAAAAGCAAGGCTTTTGCTATGCTCTGTATAAGCAAGAAAACAGCAACAGAGCAGTAGTCTAAACACCTTCCCTTCAGTCTCTGGGCTGGGAGAAGGAGATGCCAGCCACAGCAGGCCTCGCTCATGGGGACTGTGCACACGGGAAAAGCGTGGAGAGGGAGGAGAAGACAGGTTTGCATGAAACTGCAGAATGTCTTCCATAATGCGGCTTCACTCAAGGGTTCTGGGATGGTCTGACCATATTTCCTAGAAAATTGTAGCCTCGGAAAGCTGGGGTGAGATCCTGGGAAAAGGGAAGGCTGTTTGAGGTAACCAAAAATTTTTCAAAGTGTTCAAAGTTATTATAGGAGGCCGTACAGAGTGGCATTTAGAGAACATAGAATCAGGCCTGGTCCTGGCCTCTGGCTTTTCCGCTCTGGAGTCTGTCCTGCCCCCCGAGGTAGTTACTTGGCTCTTTGAGCCTCAGTTGCTTCAACTGGTCAATACAGTCAATCCCAGCACTTAGGGTTATCGGAGACTTAACTAAAATAACACATGGAAAGTGCTTAGCCTGGGTTCGGCTCCCAGGAAGGGCCTGATGGATGTCAGCCGCTGTGATGTTGAAGCTATCACTTCTACTAAACTAGCTGTGTGACCTTGTGCAGTTTAACTTCTCTGGGCTGTATTTCCTCTCCTATCAAATATGCACCATCCCACGTGGCTCCCTTCACATGCTGGGTGGGTGGGAGGAATAAAGGGATATGTATAAGAAAATTAAAACAGGGTGGCAACTTCGAAATATGCCGAGGTGACAGAGACACTTATATTAGTGGCAAGGGGCAACCATATTGACTCCCAAGATGGCTTAGTGTCCTGTCAGGCAGAGAGAGAAAGTTGTTGCTTTCTTTTAATTGACAATTCCAAATTTAAATTAATGTTCTTGTCAGTGACAACTTAGTCTAGGAAGTGGGCCCTCTTCATCTACCAATGATCGTGTCTGGAAGAATGTCCCCCCCTTTTTTTTTAAGTGGACCCCACTACCACAAATCCTGCAGAAAACTCAGGGAGGCCGGGCAGGGCTCTGAGCCCTGAGGCCCCCACATTCTTCCTGCTTCCCCACCCCCCACCCCTGACATTTTAGATTCAATTAAAAGAAAAACCAAAAAAGCATTTTGCCAAACACTTTTTCCGTTAATTTTTAAACCCATCTGTATTCACAAGGAAATTCAATCCACATGTTTCTGATTCATTTACACGTAAATCATCCAAATGTTGTTTTGCAAGAGCTGTTTTTTTGCAGCCCAAAAGCTCCTGGAGTCCTTTTCGTAAGCCCTCATAAGCCTTTTTTTCTTAGAAACAGGAAGTTGCCTTTTGCCAAATGCAGACCAACTTAAACCCCCAAAGATTTGGGATCAGTTGCAAATACAGTCCCCCTAAGATTCAAGTGAGCCCTAGATTTGACTGAAACCGGGGAGCTCGGTATTTCAATCCAAGCTTTAACTTGAGAATTCAAGATGCTGTCACTCCGAAGGCAAGGAGGTGTAGGGGGTCTGTGCTGTGTGGCAGCCCAGCATGGCTCTGCCTTCCTAAGGATCTTTTCATCCAGGCTGGAGGTGGGTCCAGGCACCCTTATTAAAGACAGCAGGAGTGGGAAGCCTGTGGCAAAAGAAGCCAGTCTACTTCTGCCTCCTACCAAAATCTATTCTGTGTGCCTGGCATTAAAGGACAGTTCCCTACAGTATAGTCAGATGGCTCCAGTAGTGTCAATATGAATCAAGGTAAAGGAGAAAGCTGACAAACTTCTGGCTAATTTGGTTGGTGGGTCCAGCCAACATTTATTAGCTGGGCCCTGAAAACATTTCATTTGGATGGCCAGGGGAAAAAAAAAAAATATCTAAGCAGTGTTTTCGTTCCTGAATAATGTGTTAGATTGATTAGATTAAACCTCCACTTCGGGCCACATTTAAAGTTTGATAGCAAAGCTAGCAGAAGTGCTAGTCCATAGCTAACAGCACTTCTTAATCTGAACTATAAGGGCTGCAAACTCCAGCACCTCCAGACTGCAGGCTGGGAACACCAGTGAGCGAATCTTCTGGGTGGGGACAAAGGTGACACTGCCAGGGCGTGCCTTCGTCAGAGTTGGCAGGGGGGCGCTCCCACCAAACCGTGCTGTGCAGGAATGACTCCTCCCAGCCCCCCCAGCTTCTGACTTATTTCAAGAGAAGTTGGAGATGCGGATTTTTTAAATGATGAAAAAGCCCAGTTTAAACATGTTAGAAAGAAAGAAAGAAAGAAAGAAAGAAAGAAAGAAAGAAAGAAAGAAAGAAAGAAGGAAGGAAGGAAGGAAGGAAGGAAGGAAGGAAGGAAGGAAGGAAGGAAGGAAGGAAGGAAGAAGAAAGAAATTAAAAACAAATAAACATATTTGAGGGGCTCTAGGGGGTGGGTTTGGCTTAGTCCCACTTTTTCTTTCCTTCATAGGGCCACACAGACATCTCTGAGAGCCTCTTTCTGGAAGAAGCCTGTATGTGTCTACACCCAGAACTGTGTGTGTAACATCAGGGGGTTTTAGAGCCTAAATCTCATTCATGACTTCCTAAACTCCAAAGGCAGAATGCTTACTGATGTGTAAATTGTGGGTAAAGATGTCTGTGGCCTCTGAGCTTAGACACCTCAAAAGAGGCCTTTTGTAAAAAAAAAAAAAAATAAGGAAATCCCACTGCATAAGTGCATGAACTTCCTGGGTTATAGGAGCTATTTTTCTTCTATCCGAGCTGCAATCTGAAGATTAATTATGTGGGTGAGAAGGATGGGTGTCTGAAGCTTGGAATGTTCCAGAAATGCAGCTGGCATGCTGGCTTGCCCAAGTGGGGCCCATGAAGATTCCCATGAGGACACCACACTCCCGGCACCACGTGCCAAGACATCACAAGACCACGGCAGCTCTGCCATTTGCCCCAGCAGCTGGGCGATCACGTTCTCTGATGGAAGCTCAGGAAACTACTGATTTGAAAGGCAATGCACTTTTCATTCCAGTTGCCACATTTTGATAAGAACAAAGACAAAAATGGAAAGTCTTGCAGAGCTGGGAGAAGTTGGAGTGGGAGGGTGGAATGTGGTCTTCCCCAAACCACCATATGTGTAAGTGTTATGAGCTAATCAGGAACAGGGGGAAGTGGGGGGTAGATCTTGCACAGACTGAATATGTGCATGGAGAAAAAGACAATTCCACAGGATTTGGTACTGAACTGCATGATAAAGTTCGAGAGAAGCCCACCAGCCAAGCTAAGCTTCAGCAATGTAGGAAAGAAAAAAAATCAGTATATGGGTACGATATTTATGAAATCACTCTGGCCTTTCTGTTTTTAATTTTTCACTGCCTAGACGACATGGTTACGGTTTAGAATCACTACATTAGTGGAGATTCTAATGGCATGTGACAGCCTTCTTGGGGCTGCCTCTTTCTTGATTAATGATGTCCTCTGAGGCCTGAATTGCAGAGAACCCAAGCTCTAGGGACAAGAGCTTCAGGAGAAGAGGGAGGACATCTCCATGATCAAAGGCTAAGCATCGTGGGTGACTCAAGTCTTTGGCCTATGACAACAGACACACTTGGGGAGTTAGAATCAGGCTTTATCAATGACTTCATCTAGATAAGAATGGAAGGAGGTGTATCTGCATTTTTCTCTTTAAATCCAAAGCACAGCTGAATTTTCCAAAGTTTTTCATTGGTCTTAATCCATGGAAAAAGGATTCTGTAGGCAAGTAAGTTTAGCAAACTAAATGGAACAGTCATTTTGGGTTAACTTCAGGATGTCTCAGAGCCTTTATTTCATGGATCTCCAAGACAGTGATTTAGGAAGCACCGATTTCTAAATGGGTTTGACCACCACATTCTTATTTTTTTAACAGGACATCTTGTGAGGATCCAGAATTTCTGAGACAAGAGTTGCTTAGTCCTAAAAAAAAAATTCCTCAGACATATGGTAGATTTTGAAAGGTTTTATCTACCTGGGAGAGAAAGCCTGCTGTGATCATGGTAGAATCTGTGAATTATAAAGTATATATAAAGAAACAGAACTCCTGACTTCCAGGTAAGGACCTCCACTTCCAACCTTACCCCTGCTTCGTGGCACCTGTACTCCAGGTGGCTGAGCCACTCACTGGTCACCCCATATCACCCGGGACTTGTCTGCCTCTGCTCCTCAGCTGAGGTTGCCCTCAGTTCTTCTGCTTAGAACACACCTCTGCCCCATCTCCCCATGCCGACTTCTACTCGCTCCTTGTCCGAGGTCTGGTTCAAAGGTAACCTTCTCCATAAGGCTGTTCTGACTTCTCCTTAATCCTTCCCTCCTCTGTACTGCCCCCGTGAGGGTCCCGACCTCTCCCAGACAGATCTGCCTTATTTATCTAGGTGTCATGTCTCTCCTAACACAGAGAACGTTTCTAAGGTCAGGATTTTGTAGTCCATGTGGGCCTAACCCAGTGGCTTGACTATGGCAAGGCAATACAGCATAGGGGCTCAACAAAGTCGGGTCAATCTGCCCAGGTTTGAAGCCGCTGCTTCCTTCTTTGTTAGTTGTGTAACTCTGGACGAGCTAACTTAGCTTCAAGTCTCGGTTTTCACATCTGTAAAATGGGGATGATGAACAGCCTACCTCAAAGGGTGGCTGGAAGCCAGACTGGGAACAAGCCCTCCCACGTCGGTGGCTGTGTTCACCATCATCACCACCATGTGAGATTGCCATGCTTATTTACTGGGGAATAGACAAGCACGCAGTGACTACAGGAGGCTAAATGGGGGCTGCGGGAGAAGAGGGCTCTAAGGAGTAGACTTTAGAAAAAAACAGAATGATGTACAATTAACAGAGTGGTAGATGGAGGTGAATAGGCCTTTAAAACACTTAGCCCAAATGTGTCACCTCTAATCTTGTTTCCATGGTCAATTTGCTTAACCAGCTCTTCCTTAGTCACTTGCCCTGTCTTAATGATCACGGATCTGAACTAGGCGGTTCTAAATGAAGCAGGTGCTACTGTAACCCTGAAAAGGAGAAGGAGGAATAAAACATTTCGGAGCTCTTTACCCAATTCTATAACCTGCCTACGTCCCTTTTTATAATAGACATGGAGTTTAGAAGGTTAAAAATGAAGTAATTCTAGAAGCCCACCACCAGAATGTCACTTTTCTCAGGGGAAACTTCTATTATGGCCCAAGCTAGAGTTAAAAAATGGTATTGAAAAAATGGCATTGGCCTGAAAAATGTTATTGGCCCCCGAAGGCTGGGTCGTCCCTGCCCTGCCTGAGATGGTATGAAGACCCCCGAGCGCGGGCCCTAGCTGTGGGTGCGCTGGCTGCAGGTGGCGTGGACAGAAAGAAGAATGGCTACAGTAAGATGGTCTCAGTTCATTTCACTATTAATTTCTCTACTCGTACTCCCACCACTAATATCTCCTCAAAAGCAGGGAGACTTGGTGCATGATAGCATTGGAAAAACAAAAACCACTTTGTTTTTTACCATGCTCAATAATGGTCAGAGCATGGAGTAGGGGAAAGTCCAGAAGAATCTCCATGACACAAGTTCCCTCTGAAGGGGAGGACAGTGTCATTCCTAACAGCACATCCAGCCCAAAGTGTGGCCCTGAGTCAGACCTCAAACCGTGGTCGCTGTGCTGCTCTGCATTAGAAAAGGTGACGTGAGGCAGAGACTGGACTGCTAATCAGAGAGCGGGGAACAGCCTCTGTGCTCTTGGGATCTGTAACTGGTTAGAATTGGTTTAGAAAAGCCCCAGAGGAAAAATGCACAAACTTTGTATGTGTCCCTGTCTTGAGGCCATTGCACCATTACTTAAACACATGCACACCTTTATGTCACCAGATCTTCCTGAAACTCAGAAGGTCCTAAAATCTGAGCTCAGTTCCTATTTCCAGTCCCTTCCTGTTCCCTCCTAGGTCCAAACAGCATGAGAAGACATCAGGCCACGCTGGGGGCTGCCCACTGACGTCACTGTCACCCAGCGATATAGCCACTGACCTCCCAACAGCAGGGGACTTCTCCTCTCAAGCGCTACCCCTCAACTGTTGATTACAAACCCCATCCTGTCTTGTTTCTGATGTCAAATCTATGTTTAACAAAGGCTGAGATTGGCAGCTCAAGAATGGTAAATTTCTGCTTTCCATATGCATGATCATCATTTAAACCTATTATAAGTTATGTTTGCTCGAGCGTTACACCCCTGGTTTGCTAGCTGGAGGTGTACCAAGGGTGACAAAGCATTATTTTTAGCCGAAAAGGAGTCAGACCTGCAGGAATGGGCGGCCCCCCTTTGCGGGGGTGGGCACTTTCTATCAGGAATAACACTGCCTGCCGTGTAGTTCCAGGCAGGTTGCTCTCCCCTTTCCTTTAAGAGGATGGATTCGCCAGCGTGTATTAAAGTAAGTAGCATGGGCATGCTCTGCTGGGCACTGACTTTCGCTGTGCTGGGCAGATTTGACAACAGGTTTCTGAGCTCTTCTGGAGGCAGAAAGACAAAGTGATTAGGTGCCAAGGCTCTGAAGTCACATGGTTTGGGTTCAATTTTGGCTCTATTATTTACTCACTTTGTGATCTCAAGCAAATTGAGCCTCAATTTCCCCATCTACACAATGGAACTAGTACTGATGACACCATAGGGTCTTTAGGAGAATCAATATATGCTTACAACAATGTATGAAGTATGTGTAGATAAGTATGCATGGACTTATACATAAGAAACGGGCTGAGAAATCCCAGGCGTGTGCACTGCTCTCCTGACCCCTCCTAGACCTCCATGTGACCTGCACCAGTGAGGGCACAGACCCTACTGGCGTTTACATTCATCTCCAGCAATTACTGGTTGTGTTTGCGGGTGAGTATCTACCCTCTTTAAGCTTCCATTCTATCATCTGTACAATGAAGATCACAATAGCCCTCATACTTCAGGAAGTTGTGAGGATTAAATTAGATAACGCCTGTTCTGTGCTTAGCACATTCACTCAGTGCTCAATAAATGGTGGCTGATTGTTCTACTGATCTTGCTTTCCTCCCAGCTGCCTTAGGAATCTTGGGTAAGTCCTTTGCACCCCCTTTGAGTAATAAAGTACTTGGAAGACAGAAAGAGGTGAATGAGCGAGCCTGAGTTGGAAGCCAGCTTCTGCCACGTACCAGCTGTCGAAAGCAAGCGATTTCATAAACTCTCTGACCTGTAGTTTCCTCATCTGTAAAGTAAGGGCATTGAGTACCTATCACGCAATCCTTCTGGGGGAAAAAATGAGATTGTATAGGCTAACACTCCAATGTAGTGCTGAGCACGTAAAAAAAATGTAAGAAATGGTGGACCCATTTTTAAAGGGTGGGTGGTTTTATTCTCAGTGAATTAAAAGGTCATCTCAACCCTTGGCAATTCTGTTGTTTTCCATATTCCATAGTAGGAAAGTGATTGAACAAGTTTAAGATGAACTAGAATACCCTAGTGGTATTTTGGGGTTTCTGGATCCCAGTAGTATGTCTTTGACCTTTGGTCTCTGATGCTTTAACTTCAGGGCTCTGATCGGGACATGGCTCACCCCCTCCCTGTTACCAGCCCCACACGCGTTCACTCTGACACAGGCAACAGGAAGGGAAGGTTGAGTGACCTACTTCAGGAGAAGGCCAGTCCCGGGAGAGACCCTGCAGTGGAGAACTTGCTAGAGTCCACAAAAGACTGATCTGATAATGGCGACAACAGGGAATGAGAGAGGAGAAAAGAGAAACGACGGCATTAGTAAGTGGAAGCAGTATTCCCAAGCAAATCCCGGGTCTGAGCAGAATTGCTGGAGTTGGAAAGAGGACTTCTCAGGCAACTCCAGCAGAGGGATGAGTAGAGCCAAGGGCCAGGGGCCAGGGCCAAGGAAAGGAAACACAAAAGAACAGAGGAGATGAGGGCAGAGAGAAGCAGGAATGCTCACGGCTGATCTCCTCAGCGACAGTGATGTATCCGCTTCAGGCCCTGGGAGGGTGAGGTCAGGGTGCTGGATTTGGGTTGGCAGGTGGGGCCCAGGGCTTACCTTGCAGGCTGTTCCCGTTGGTGCTGGTGCAGGTGGGAGGGGGAGAGGTCTGGGGTCTGACGACTGGCGCGAAAGCACTCTTCTGTTTCACGGCAGAGACCATGTTGGCTGGTGAGAAGGAGAAGATGCCTGAGGAGCTGCTGCAGTTGGATGGGAGGCTTGTGGAGGAGGCCATGGTGGGGCTGGATGGCACTACTGAGACAGGCAATGGGAAAGGAGAGATCAGCACCTCGCGTGGCATTCTGTACGAGGAAGCCCAGAGCCAACCCCCGCCCGGCCACCCTGCTCCTCCCCGCTCAGGCTGTCCTTCCAGCATGAACCCTCCCTGAACTCACAGGATCCTGAGCACTTTCACCATTTGGTACTTAGCATGTGCTCCCTTTCACTGTTAGTGATCTTTTGCATGTTTATTGCGCCAGGCAGGGTGCTAGACACCGGAGTTGTAGGCAGCATTTGCCACCAGGGGAAAATGACCCCTTATAATCAGCCCAAAGCACTACCCAATCCAAACATGCTGAGTGCTTTACGGAGCAGAACGCAGAGCCACCATCCTCGGAGTTTTCCAGGCCCAGAAACAAAAGGGCAATGCCCTCTTATAAGGGATGGAGTAGCACAAAGTAGTGACAAAGGTGAGCAAGGCCAACTCAGCGGAGGCACGAAAGGGAAATCAGAGAAGGCTTCACAGAAGAGGTGTCAGGGGGTGCACTCCAGGTAGCACCTATGCTAAGGTTCTAGCGAAGGGGCTGGGGACAGGAGAAAAAGTAGGAGGCCAGCCTGAGAGGGCATGGTCGCTGCTGCAATGAGAGGTGTGAGGAAAAGGGGTGAGTTGGAGGCAAGGCTAGGATTCCAACTTAAGGCACTGCCGGATGGTGGTTCATTTGTGTCCCATTTCTCCCCCATGAGGCTGTGAGTTCCTTAAGGATATGACGGTACCGTAATACTGCACAGCATAACTATAGGGGGATAGTAAGCCGGAGGGATAAACAGACTGCCACATGCAGCATTTGTGGACTGTGCAGAACTACAAGTCCAAGTTCTAAATTCTTTATATCCCCCTTGGAGCTATACATAAATGTTTGTGAATTAATAAACAGTAGGATAGAGGCCTTATGTAAATACTCACAGTCTGGTAGTAGTGGGGTTGCAGATAATTAATGATGGGAGAACTTTGGCGATTCAGAGAGAGAGAGAAAACCTAGTAGCTCGGGGCTATGGAAGAGTTTGGTAGATGTACGTTCTCCACCAACCGCAGTCCTTAGCCCGGCCTCTCGTCTTTGCTCGTGGCTAATAATCTTTAGGGTTACTTTAGGAGACAGAGATTTTGCACACTCTAAGTCAAGACTAATGTTTTCCTACACTCCTTTTCTTCCAATTTCTGCAGAAAAGTATGAATTCTGTCCGGTGATTTTCGGGCACTTAATTTGAATTCTAGGCACTTGCTTCTACTTTATTATTTTTCACATTATGTAATAAACATTACATATTGCTTTATCGTTCACAAGAATCTCCCAGTGTTTTTCATCTTGTCATTGGCAAGACAACCTCAGGTCGGGGCGAATCACTGAGCAAGCGAAGCAAGCTGAGACTCAAAGTAGTTCAGCTACTTGCCCAAGGGCCATAGCTAGAATGCCTGAAGCCAGGAATCTGGCCTGAGTGCTCTTTCCACTCTGCTGCCCTGCAAAGGAAACAGATCTCCAGGGGGAAGGCTTCGTTCCCATGAGCCCACCAGAGTCCAAAGAGCTGTTCGGGTGGCCTTATCCTTAGCCTGCTGGCTTTGGAAGGTTAAGGAAGTGGGAATCGAATCGGTCACAGGCAGCAATTGCCATTGGGGGAAATGACCCCTTATAAACAGCCCAAGGCACTACACAATCCAAACGCACTGAATGCTTTATGGAGCAGAACACAGAGCCGCCATCCTCAGAGTTTTCACAAACATTTTCTAAAACTGTACTTTTTCTTTTAATGAGGCCAGCATTTTTATACATCTCTTAGGATTTGTAAATGTGAAAATACGCTCAATAATAACACCCATTTAAATTGCAAAACTCCTGCACTGGAGGTTTGATTTTTAAATATCCGTAGAGTTGAGATCCTGCTGGTTCACTGAGGAAGGCAATTAATCTCGTTGGCAAATGCGATCATTATGTGTATTTAGAGGTGGGGAGTTTGGGGAGGTGGTTACGGGAGGAAGGGGTGAAATACCGTCGAGCAGCTCCATTTGTTATAACATTATTAGTTATCAGCCACCACACCAGAAAGTATGTTCACTGGTGGAATGTCTTATTTTATATTTTTATTCCGTCGGAATTTTTCAACATGAGTGGTTTATGAATAATTAAATATTACGGAGGCAAAAATTCAAATCAACTGGGCTTTGTGTTTATTGTTTTATTTGCATTTATGCAGATAAAACCGTCCCATCTGAGAGCCTATTTGAGAATTTAATACTATATTTGTGAGCGCTAAGGAAATCAATTAATGGAAATGAAATGTTCGAAGTTTCACAGCCCAACAGATGCAATCTCAGGGTGAAGTCACTGAGTGTCTGCACAGGCTTGAGAAGGAGACCATTCCAAGCCCCTAAATTGAATTGCTACCATATAGCAATTAGTTTATTGATTTAATTAAGAATGCCACCTTTTAATTTTCAGGTCATGATCGAAACATTTTCTGATTGAATAGATGGGGGAACACTGAAATGATAGATCTATGAGAAACAATCTTTCGATAAATCAAAATCTAATGTGAAACTGACCCCAAACATTGACTTGTGAGCAGACAGACATAATATATGCAGATTATTTGGGGAATTTTAAATGTTCAGTTGAACTGCAGATTCCAAACAAATAAAATAGAAAATATAGAATTTCATGTTCCCTTAGCAGAAAACTTCACCCAGAAAGTAAAAGTCCCTAAGTATACTTTCAGAAATAACTTCTCTTAAAGGCCAAGAGTTAGCTTTCTTCTCTCAAAAATTTTCACCATAAGAGAAGACATGATTTTTAGCCAAGACTCTATTTTAAAAATCATAAATATTCTTTAATTTAATGATACACCTTCTATCCTTCCACAAATGTTTGGCCACATTTTACACATAGAAAGAGTCACCTACAATGTCTAAGATGAACTTAGTTACCTATGTAAAAATCCTCAGAGGGAAATAAAGGGATTGTAGGGATATGTCTTATGACATTTTATACGTAAAGATGCCAGTTTGCTGAGGTTCTTTAGATGCAATATAAATGTTATACCAAAAAATACTTAAGGTAAGCATCTTTAAGACAGGGACAAGATACCAAAGAATGTTTCTTGTGTATGTATGTGCTTTTTTAGTTTGCCAGATTTTGGGGGGAAAAAAAGTGTGGTTTTTTGATTTTTCTTTTTTTAAGTATACACCAACACAAAGGGAGAAAAAAATCCAAGCATAAAAAATAAAGGAGTCCTATTCCTAAAGGGAGAGAGTTTAAGTTTTAGACTATTGTTACTACACTATACCACCACCACCACTTATTATCATCTTTGGATTATTGTGATTATTACTTAGATTTATTGAATGTGCCTCTCATGTGCCAGGCGTCAGGAAAAGCTCTTTACCTGCATTATCTTGTCTGTGTCTCACAGTACTGGATGGGTGTGTGCTAGTTCCTTTTCCATTTTACAGATAAGAAAATCAAGACTAGGGGAGGAGATGAATTTGCCCAGGGCCACCGGTTAGCAACTGGTTGAAACAGAAGCCAACCCATCTCCCTCTGACTCCATGTGTGGGCTCTTGGAATGACCTCATCAGACTGCTTTTGGTTGCAGCTGGGGAGACTTATTGGGGAGGAAGGTGAGCAAGAGAAAGCAGAGATTTCTGTTGGAGGCGAGGGTGCCTTTAGTAGCATCACCTGGGGCAGTGCCTTGCAGGGTGGGAGCCCTCAGGCCAAGGACCCCTGCCCAGTGGGCCACATGGCACCATGCTCAGTTCTTCCAGGGGAAAACGTGCAGGAAGGCAGGACACACATCTCTACTTACTGGCGTAGGGCGAGTTGGCAGCTGAGCCGTTGAGGAAGGTTGGGGAGCCGCCCAAATTGGACATGGCGGCAGAGCCGTATCCGTTCATGCTTGTGGTGACGGAGTTATAGTTGGTCTGCTGGGGAGTGGTGCTCGGCACGTACCCGTGTGGTGATACGCTGCTTGAGTTGCGGGTGAAACCTGAGGGGTGGGGGCGAAACCGGGGGTGAGGGTGGCGTTCAGATGGGGGCGATCCTTTGGAAGACTCGGGGAAAGGAAGGTCTCTGTTTCTTGCCCCCTCGCCACAACCCAGAAGGAAGGGATTGGGTGATTCATGTGCGTGGGTTGGTGGTGCTAGCTCTGTGATTAAAATGGAAAGCGAGCAAAAGACACATTTCTTAGGAGATCATAAATACTTAGCAGGGCCGTGAGAAGTGGCAATGCGGGCCTATAAATTATCATTTTGGAGCAGAAATAAATTCCAGCCGAAGAGATGTACCCTGGACTGAACAGGTTCCTATTCCCTGGGCAAGAATGATGTGCTTTGGCCCCTCAGAACTTTAATTCCATCCCTCTTTGCGATCTGTCATTCACGGTTTATGGTGAAAAGTCAAACGTAGACGTGGCTAAATGCATGCACCCTGTCTAGCCCCCTGTACTAGATAATCAGACGTGACAGTTGGAACCAAAATTCTACAGTAACATTAGAGACACACAAACTCAGTATCTCCCCTTTGGGACGAACATAATCTTTTAAAATAACATTGTTTTAGGACAAATAAATGTGGAACGGGGAGCTTGAGGTTGGAAAGGTTCAGGGAGGACAGGAGGGAGGAGAAGGGCAGCTTCTGACCCTGATTGGTGGCTTGTGATGCCTCGGAGACATTCACGGCCAGTTGTCCACTGAACGAATTCACGCCCATCATCCCTGCGTGGACCGAGGTGTTAGCGAGGGCCGGGAGCTGGTTGTGGTTGCGGGGGACACTGTACAGGGCCTCTGCAATGTCTGCCGCTCTCTTCAGAATAATTTCCTGAAAAGTCAAAGGAATATCCCCTTTAGCTACCCCCAGTCGTACTCCCCACGGTACCATTCTCCCAGGGCCAGGCACTTTGCTCAGGGCTTTCAATGGTTCACTGCTTTCAGTGGTTAAGCCGATAAACCTGTGATGTCAGTCTCACACCATCATGTCCATATCGCAAATGGGGAAACTGAGGCTAGGAAAAGCAAAGACCTCACCTAAAAACACTTAACCTATGCAAGAACACAGTTGAGATCCATTTGACTCTGAAAGCCCATTATCTTAACCATTCCTTCATACCACCTTACAGTCAGTAGACAATAGCACCACGGGCTTCCCTTCCCCACCAATGACAGGTAGGAACTGTAGGTTACCAAGGAAAAGAGAGAGAGAGAGAGAGAGAGAGAGAACGAGAGAGAGAGAGAGAGAGAGAGCGCACGAGAGAGAGAGAGAGAGAGAGAGACAGAGAGACTGACTCTGCAATTCATCTCTTCTGTTGATGTTAAGGGCGGGTTATAGATGACTACCTGAGTCCCTGAGTATCAATGGGACTGTGTCCCCCAGACATTGACTCAGGTGACACAAAAAAAGAGGTGCATGATTTGTCACACTCACAGTTTCCTAAGCAATTCGAATCCTATACATGGAGTTGCTCTACGAAATAGAAGCGGACAATATTACTCAGGCCTTGTTACACTTTTTAGAAGAAATGAAACCCCCATTCTCTTCCTAAATTTGCTTGAAAACCTGAGAGAAATAAAATAAGGCGCCGGTAACTCTCCTCTTCAATTATGAAGTACATTCCCACTAAAGATTAGTTTTAAATGGAGTACCTTTTCTTGCAAGGAAAATGATTCAGTAGAAAAGGCAATAAAAGATTTACAAAAGAGAGAAGGATTGAATAGCTTTGCAACATGTTATAGCTGAATTACTTATACTCTTAACTCATGCACATGCTTTTTCTTTTTTTTGTGCTTTCTTGAGAGTTACAAGAATGAATCTGAGATCTTCAGTTGAATGTGGAAGTCCACACGGGTTAGAGACCCAGAATGCTCACCTGGTTGTTGTGTGGCATCCCATACAGCGCTTCTACCAGATCCGCGGCTCTTTTGAGTATTACTTCCTGTCAAGAGAAAAGCAGACACAATCCTTTGAGTGAAGGTTACAGCCCTCGGAGTAAAGGCAGGTTGTTGTTATCTTTCCACGTGATCAATCTGGTCCCTCTGGCCATGCTTTGCCAAGGCACTGCTAGAAAGGCAGTAGTGTGGAGAACCCCAGAGTGGCGTGCAATCACTAATTCATCCCTGTTCACATACACACCTAATTGAGTCAAACAAAAGGTGAGCATCATGGGTACCGCAAGATAAAATACATCGCTCAATAGTGCGCCATAGGCACGATAAAGCACTCATATGTTTATTGCTGAATACAATTCTGTGGTCATTTACTAGACTACTACAATCAATGTCATTCAGTGCATGTTATGAATCCCCAAGATGTGTTTATTTTGCACTTAATTGCTTATTCCAGGAACCCTGACCTTATCAGACAGGTCATTTTCAAGGGATTTCCAATCAATCTTCAGCTACTAGAAGCATGTAGCATTAAACTTCTTTTGTTTATCTCCCTTGTATGGCAGATCCATGATATAAGGGGATGAAGCAGTAAACCCACATACTAAGGCAATGCACTGTTTGTCAAAGGCTCTTACAAAAGGATTCTCCCATCCCCGGAAGCCCCTTCTACACCGATTTTCGTGGCTAGCAGAATCTGTTTCTTTTATAGCAATTCTTTGCTATTTCAGTATTGTTTGTTATTTGCTCATTCATTCTCATCCTCTATATATGCCCTGCTGCTCATCCCAGTTGAAGAAAACGTATCTCCCTTTTTTCATTTAGGTGGGATTCCACATTTAGTTTGCATGCTTGGTTCTAATAATATGGGGTACTCTCCAAAAATGCATGTGGTGGTCATTTTTTCCATTCTAATCAAAAGAATCATTCTCTCTTCATTTTGTCCTAATTTTCTAAAGATTCATTTATACTAGAATGTGGGGGGGGGGCAAAGTAAAGCTTGATGTATATTGCAATGGGGGCTTATCAGGGAACCAAACCTAAGGGTGTGGTATAATTAGCAGAGGTGATTCGCAGGAAGATATGTTTACCACTTTTTGCTGTAGGTAAAGTTTCAAACAGAAGTTTAACTTTAAATATTTCACACAATAGCTTTCTGCATGGAGGAGCAGTGGTGTTCAATTTTTATATACTGCAGACGCTGATCAGAAAATAGGGATATAATTGCATTCATTTTGCTGTCACCATAGCCTCTTCAAAAATCCTTGAACAACTCTTGAAATGACAAGCTTTTAGATACATATTAGCATTTTTCAATTTTAAATTCTCTATAATATAAGATAAAATAGTTGTCATACTACAGTAACTACTTATGACATATCTAATGTCCTAAATTCAAAAATGAGATAGAGGGGTTTTCAGTTCTCAATAAACATGTATGCTTGCCTTAAGCTGCTAGAACCCCTTTATAAAACAGTTATTTTTCAAGTAGGGAATAAAAAGCATTATATAATCAATGGGGTTTGAACCAATACATCTGAAATCATTTCTTTATTTTTTAATGCAAGCTACAAGATAATTTACCACTTTTTGTTTGCAGTATTGTCTGACCACAGCAGTTAATAATTTACTACAGTGTGGGCACACTAAACCCTATCCCCGGATCAAATTCAGCTTGGGTTGCTTTCACTAAAACCTCATGGCTTTACCTGGCTCTTAGGAAAGATTAAAACAAAACAAGATTAAGTTAGTTTATTTACTAAGATTTGACTTCTCTGGGTCTATGTTAATTTATTTCTTCAAATAAATATTTATGCTAGTGTTTGGGCCTGGCAGAGAAGGTATTTTTCTTTCCTTCCATTTTAGGGAAAAACAAAATAAGTCCCCTGTTTCTCAAAAGCATGATGAGGTGTGGGAAGAAACTGAACTTCACTCCTGTGACACTATCATTGGGGACTTAGAGCAGTGCTCCTTGTTTTAATTACTTTCATGGAACCAGGGAGGAGGGAAGTTTCAAAATTAAATTCCAAGATCTTTGAAGTTTTTTGTAAGCCTGACAAAATTGTATGGATCAGTGTATATTACATATTTTAATCTTATCTATTGTTGATGATAAAGTCTTTCAATGGCATGATCCACTTATTTCTTTTTCTCTTTATTTTGATATGCTATCCGGAGCGTTCATCACCATTTAATCTTTTAAAAATGAAACATGTGAATTTTGTTTCCTAACGTTGCATCTGCCTTTGATCTATTATGCCAGAGCATGTCTTTCCATTTAGTACATTGCCATAGGTGGGTCACCAGCACAGTGTCGCTTCAGGCCAGCATTCTTGGATTTGAAGAGAGTGAACTCAGATTTCTTATCCTAGAAGTGATACCCTTAAGTGATATTCCCCCATTTTAAAATATCCTTCACTGCAGTACAACTTTTAAGGGCTTAAGGGAGACTTGGTTCAGCTTTGCCAATGTGATTCAGCTCCCATTAGTTATTTCTGCAAATAAGAAAAAGAAAGGAAATTTCTGGGTCTTCTATGAGTTAGTGTAACGGACCTGCAAGGTGCTTGGATTTCGGTGACCAGAAAATTGCTCTCACCTCCATGTCATTACGCTCCCAGTGAACTAGCCCCCAAGCGTGTTTGTGTTGGGGATCTAATATATTGCCTTTCAATCAGAGCTGAGAGCCACTGAACACACAGACAGAACATGACGAGCAGGTCAGGAAAGCAATAAAGATTTTACAGAGCTGTCCAAGGTGCTAAATTTACTCAATAATGGGTTTGGCACCATAGTGTTAACCTCTCATTTACTACCAGTTTGAGGGACTAAATTGAAGTAGCTGACTTCATTTACCTTGAAATGTATATTTTATGACATTATGTAAGTAGATTGAAAGGGCACTGCAGTTTTAACAATTTAAAGGCTAAAGCATGTTTAAGATGAAACTTGAATATTTATTGTATATTGCACTTAAAGTATATAGAATGTTAAAATGTATTGATTAAATTTGTAAAAGGCATTATAAAAATGACAGGTAGTATAAAAGATATATGCCTTTTAAAATCAAATTGATAGTGTATGCTATCTCTTCTGTGGTCACAAGTGTAATTTTTTTGCAGTTTTAGATGGTAATTTGAAAAATCTGTAATTTCACATTAGGAAATGATTGAGCCTTGGATGTTAAAAAAAGAAATTTCCCATAAGGGGAAAAGAGCTGGATGTTTCATATAATCTTTTGTCTCTAAAATTGTTCTTAAAGTCTTATTTTTTTGGCATTAGGCAGGAGCACAGTATAAGGATCCTTCCATTCTAATATGCAATTTTAATATTTCTGAAAAGAAAGAGCACTTGACTAGCACTAATATCGAATTTTTCAAGGCATTTATTTGTCAGGAGAGATTTTTTCTACTTTTCATAATGTTTAAAATGTCTCCCTACTTGCAGTTTTAAACATGAGGGTAGATATTAGACTCTTCCAAGATAATTAATCCTATCCTTGGATTTAAAAAAAAATCCCATTTGGGAATTAAAAAGACAAATACTAGTATCCTAAATATTGAAAAGCCCCAGAGTCTCCTTATAGAAGTAATGCTTGTTCTCCAATCTACATCCTGAGTAAGGATGATTTTTCTTTTTATAGCCTTGTATTTTTTTTTCTCTTTCTTAAAGATACAGAAAGTGTTTACTCCTTAAAGACAACAACAAGTTTTTGCTGATCTGTTTCATCTCACCATTAAAACTTGGCTTCACCTGTATTGCTATGACCATCAGTTGATGATTATGTGAGTGGAGGTCCACAGAGAAAAAAGCGAATACATTATGCTAAATCTATTTAGGATCTACAGAAATACTGGGGAGACTCAAGGAGGACTGGGGTTCCACGAAACAGTTTAAGTGTAATTGTTATGGTTTTTACTTATGTTTTGGCAGCTTTATAATAAAAATGCTGAATGGGCTGCAGATACAAAGAGAACATTCAGCTTTACTTTCTGTGTTGCAACCTAATTAGCAAGTAACATTTGAGCTTCTTGTTGCCTCAGTTGTCACACGTGGATATTATTCTCCAGCTTTCAAGGCACATTATCTTCCCAAAACTGACTGATAGGTTTTTACGAGGATTACAAAAGATTGCCCCCAGCATCTGGTCTTACCATCTCTATCCAATCTTGTCTCCCATGGCATCTAAAGAGTTGCTCCCCATTCTCGTCCTCCCCAGCCTAGAAGTAAACCATTTGGCTTTTTTTGTGTGTGTCCACACCTTCACTCCTTTTGCCTTTCCTTTTTTGGGCATGCTGGCTTCAACTTGTGCCCCTTTATAATGCTCCTCCATCCTCTAAAGCCTGGTAGAGAAGGTGGTGGTGGTGGTATAGTAATGAAAGAGATAAATCTCATTTATTGAAAGTGGAACATGAACTCATTCAATCTTAACAGAGAGCCCCTTGAGGTACTGTGTGTGTTACCATTTGGCAGATAAGGACACTGAGACTCACTGAAGTCAGCTAAGTGTCCCTCAGTTTTACACAGCTGACCAGTGGCTGAGCAAGGATTCAACCCCAGGCTTGTTAGGTATCAGAGCCTGAGCTCCTGAGAATTATACTATTCTATCAGAAATAATTCCACCTACACTGATACACTTCAGCTCATTATCTCCCCCATTCCTCTGAAAAACAGTGTGGACCATCTGTACGACCCAGCACAGCAGAGAAGTACATGCTGGGAGGTCATTTTGCTCTGATCTGAAATGTGTTCGTCTTCACACTTAAATTAGTCTGTAAGCTCTCTGAGGCCATAGGTATGTCTTAATCTCCGTCTCTAAGCCCCTAACACAATGTTCAGCCAACCACAAGTCTTTTTTTTTTTTTTTTTGAGACAGAGTCTCAAACCACAAGTCTTGAGAGATTCTTGTTGAAGAGTTTACTCTAAGATAGTTACTGATTTTTTAAAGTGCATGCTTAATTTACATGATGAAATGACACAGTCGTATATCTGGCATAGGTTATAAAAGCAGAAGACTTAAATTTGGTGTTCCATTTGGCTATAGGCTTTTTAATCCAATATATAAATTCCCAGAGGTCAAGTTTTGATCACTGTGAGTTTCTTTTTTATGTCACTTTTTTTTTCTTTATGAATTTGCTCTTTCCCTCCTGCTGGCTTGTGCTTACATTTTAATTTTGTGATTAATATAATGAATCATGTCTAGTACAGACATTATCTCAAGTTATAGGCTGCTAGCAACATGAGGTTGGTCTTGATGTACATCAGCCTTTTATTAACTGTACTCTTAGGCCCTTAGAAATACTTAGGTATTTGCACATTAACAGAAAGCCACATTGGGAACCAGCCATACCATGTCAAATATGCAGACTCCTCTTTTCTTCTGTTTCATGACATTGAAATCTCTGAGGATTATTCACCATCCGTGGGTGTCTTCTCTTTAGCATTTGACCTCAGATGTGTAGCTAGTAAGCTCACGTTCACTGGCCACATCTAGCCTTCCAGGGTTAAGGGGAAGGTTGTCTAACTGACCAATACTAGACCCATTTATAAGTTCAATTCAATGTTTTGGGTAACTCAAACTCAGATGAGCAGGAAAGATGGCCTGAACTTCCTTTCATACATAGTACATGTAAGCCAACTCATAAAGCCATTTACCAATACGGACATTAATTTTTAAGTTTCAGAATTAGATTTTGAGACTCTGGGAACTCCCTCATAAAATTAAGGCCCAAGGATGCGTCAGTAACTTGGGAGGACAATCTGTGCTTGGCTTTATACTTGCTCGAGTGGGAAATAAGGTTTTGAGAGATGCAGAAGAAAACAGAAGACAAACCACAAGCATCAGTTATCAAAGTTGAGTTGGGTAATTCTTGAGAAATAAATGCAATAATTATCTGTCACTGCACATCTCCCTGACACCTGTTTATCACCAATCTACTCTGCCTTATCAGGGGATTCAGGATGCAATGGGCCACCTATCAGCAACATAAAACGAAGTAGAATGGCAAAATTATTCCTGATTTAGAGATGATAAGCACCTGTCAATGAAATCAGCATTGATTTCACTGGCCTCCTTGCTCTGGAGTTTACTGTAGGACCCAGATTTTGGAGTGTACATTCAGCTCACCAGACTTTAAGTCCTGGCTCTTTCTCCATTTACTTCTGAAAGTCTGGGTGCTATTACCGATTGGAAAGCCCAAATGCTGAAAAATTGATTAGAAGTGTCGTGCAGCCCACTTCCTGCAGAGCTGGATGCAATAAATACCCGATGTACTAAGATGTATTTCTGTGGAGGGTAGTTTTATATCCCAACTTCCTTTGTGTTTATTCAGCCAAATGGAAAATTCCACAATGGTAGACTTTGGATTCTAAAAAATCAGTATAATGAGGGCCGTGAGGGAAAGAGTAAAACAAACCAAAATAACACTTGGGCACTGTTTAGTTTCCCATCCTCTGAGACATTCCTGAAATTTTTCATTTTTCTTGTAATATGAACTTCTCAAAATAGAGCTTTACCGCAAATCATTAGAAGCCTTTAGTGTCACACTTTAAACACTCTTTACTCAGAAGCCCTATGACTGAGAAGAGTCACTTACATTTAGCATGGATATAATTAAACATGTTTCTGTTGAAAGGGGCATTCTCATTATGGCTAAGGACCACTTTAGAGTAAATTGAAATGGAAAGGAGGAGCATAAATGAAGTATAGGTAGCAAGTGGTTATTTCCAGGGAGGCATAAAATGCCAAATGTGTAACAATTATATTTTACAACCCTGCATTCTAAAGGCTTCATAGTATTTTATTATGTAAGAAGATTCAGCTGAAGCTTTGACTGCTCTACAAAACATCCTAGTGCATACTTGTTGCCTGTAGTCTTTAAATAAAAAATAAAATAAAATTCAAACCACAGTCAAAATCTGTAGAAATTTCCAGAACAAAGGAATGAACTATTCTGAAAGAATCTACTGCTATTAATACAAGAGGCCAAGGCATCAAAAACATTCGCGTCTAGAGAAAATGCAGAGGGTACTTCTGAACCTCCTCTAATTTTCGAGTTGATTTTATGTTCAGATTAGACGACAGCCCTCTTACTTCTCCAACGTATTATTTTGTGTCACCCTCTAGCGTGGCTGGGGGTACACCAGAGAGCTTTGCCTTTGTTAAAAACATGATGTAGGAGACTTCTGGAATCACCTGAAATTAAACCAGGTTGTAAGCTAACACGGTATCAACGTAAGACATACTAACTTACATGATTGACTTTTACAGTGGAAAGAAAAAGGCTGTTTGCAAGCAGCTGTTATTGCCTCAGCGGAAAAAAAAAAAATCAATGAAAGTGAAATGAACAAGAGATTTTGTCTGAGTTGCAGTTAATACCACTGAAGAGCTATGGATATTAAAAGGTCAACAAATAAATTAGCCAGAGTGTTATGAAATGAATGATTTGGCTCATAATTTTATTGAGTGAAAATTGTTCGCTGCCTATTAGACCAGGTAATTTTTATCTGGTGCCTCAATTACTGTTCCGTAAGCAATAATATAGTTGTAAGAGCTGTTGGTTCGATCGCGTGACCTCTGAGAAGCTGGCTAGGACAGCTGACTTTACTATGATGGATAACTGAGCTTGGGCTCCAGGAGGTGCCAAGCTTCCCTTTCCTGCAAGGGGATCTCATAAAAGAAACATTACAGCTTGATTCATTTTACCAAAATGTTCGACTTTTCAAGTGTCAGCAGTTAAGTATAAATTGTGAAACCAGGTATTCCTGAGAAGAGTTATGACAACGGTTTTTACCCCCCTTTTGGGTCTCCTGGCATTTTCTTCTAAATGGTGTCATGGTAATTGGTGAATGGGAGCCCGGGGTGCTTCCCGCCACAGATACAGTGAGAAATGGTGCCTGCACCCTTGTGGATATGACCTGCTTGGAGGTACAGAGCTGAACTCGGTAACCTCTGGCGGGATCTTCTGATACCAATTCATTGTACTGGTTTAAGACCCACGCTCTGGGTTAGGTCCTGCTGAGTGGCCTTGGAAATCGACTTTCTGATCAGGATAAAAGTCTCTGCTTAAAGAGAAAGCTCTGGACAGAGGTGCCTTTTTCAGGGGTAGGTTGTAAAGTCAGCACATGAAACAAAAACTGCCTAGAGTCAAAATTACCCTTGAAAATCTTTTAAGTCACCTTTAAGTCGGCAAGGCCTGGGCTTTTAGAAACACAAAAAGCCCAAAATTAACTACTTTTGTTTCTCTTTGTCTTTTGGCTGTGGCTTTTCTTTCCCTGGGGCAAGGCAGAATAAGTATCTACCATAGCTTGAAAGTAAAAAGGCCACCGAGTAAACAAAGAGATGTATTTGTCACGTACCTATGTGTGTGTTTGTATGTTCACGTGTTTGGTGTGTACGTGCAAATACATGTGTATATTTATATTTTTGGACACATACTGGAGTTAAACCTGAGTAAGTGATACGTGCTCGTGCTGGAACTATACTGTCCTTTAAGGATATCTAAGGGAGGCAAAAATACAGTTTGCTTTTGCTTCTTAAATTGTTGAACATCATCAGCTATTATATGTACCTCCAGAGGAGCGGTATCTGTCAATAATGATTCCCAAGGCTTTACAGATGGTCCTGAGTACAACTGCAATGAAAATCCACTGCCTCAAGACTGCCGGGCTCGATCTTTGTTACTCCAGGGCTTAGTTACTCGGGGCTGAAAATAGTGAGCAAGAATTAAGACCTCTTAGCATTTTCATTCCTAAGGACTTCAGTCTTTAAGAGGAGGATGTCGGGTGTTTGGAGGTAGAACTGAGTTTGTTCCTTGTTCCTCCTGTTACTTCTCCTTGACCTAGTGAGTAATTACATTTAATGCTCCTGTACTAGGGTGCGATACGAAGTGGGTTAAACTTAACCCTCCTCCATCAAGAGCTTAGTGCTAAAAAAGAATTTGAAAGAGGCCCAGGGCTGAGCTATTGGATAACTGTTAGTGCAAGGCCCTCCACATGGCTCTGCAGCTAAATGGGGAAAGAATGATTCCTAAGGTTTGCCTGTGTGTGTGTGCTGAATTCTTGCTGTCACTTTTGCCTAGCTCAGCCCTTTGTGAGCCTAACCTCAGTCTAGGCCACCACTTCCCTCCTCCCTCCAACCAAGCTTGAGGGATTTTAAGATTGGTTTGCAAAATGGCCTTTTTTCTTCACATTCCTTTTTCTTACTTCTAGGAGGCAGTCCTTAGAGATACAGGCTCTGGATCTGGAGTCCGATAGACTTGGCTCAAACTCGTGCTCTGCTGCCTACTAGTACTGCAAACTCAGGCCTCTGTGTCCTCATCTACGAGACAGAGTTAACACCAACACACCTGGTTCGGTAGATTGTATTTAGTTAGTGCTAATCGAGCAATAGCCAGCAATATGATTGATAGCCCCCACTTATTTTCCAGAAATCATTGGTAAAATATATACATTCATGGTCAGTGTCTATTGCGTGTCTGAGTGTTGTGTTTGAGATGTCATCCTAGTAGTGAAACCCTATAAAATATTCTGCATGGGCTGATGGTTAGGAAGTATGGGGAAGTAGAAAACCCCCATTTACTAGCTGTGTAAGCTAGAGCAGGTCCTCTCTGAATCTCAGTTTCCTCATCTCTAAAATGGGAATGATACAATAATGACAAGCAAGATGATAATTTACTACAAAACAAGTTAGTTAAAGATAGAATGAATAAAGTAAAGAAGTAAGAATTATAACTGTTGTGGGGGCCATGGGTCTTTTCAATGAAGCCACAGCTTCCTTTTCCAGAAAAATTATATGTGCAGGCATGTGTGTGTGCATACTCCTAACACACACACACACCACACACACACACACAGAAACACACACACACACACACCACACACACACACAGAAACACACACACACAGAGTCTACATACAATTTCAGGGTGCACAGATGTAGGCTAAACTCCCCTGATAAAATAAATATAAGTAGTAGGGGATAGCAAGCCCCTAAACAGAGCACATTATCAACTGGGGAAATGGAATTTGCCTGTAAGTTTTCTGGCAGATATAGGGGAGGGAGGGGGAAAGGACTGCATTCCATAGTTAGTGTTTTTGACAAGAGAATGTGGAGAAAAAAATGTTTTCTGGAATCGAATTCAAACGTGTTTTTTTTTTTTATAAGAGTTGAATATACCGTTAGATTTGCATTTTTTCCTGTCTTTTGTTTGAATAGGGTCACTTTTGTTTCTAGATATGTTAATAGAGTTTCTTCAAATTAAAAAAAAGTAAATATAAATAAATAAGATGAAGAGGGGGGCCAATGTCAGTGTGGAAGATAAAGACGTCAGGTTTTCCGTTTTCCTTCTCCTTTTCTGAATCCCTTAGTCATCCTGCTTTCTGCTAAGAGGCAATGTGCTTATGCAAAGATTTCTTATTTGTATTTTCACTGATGCAACTGCAGGTTTTGAATTACTGATAGTCTTTGCATAAAGACTAAAACAATGAAAGCATAATTAGAAGACATTGTATACAGCCGACTCCGGTTTTATTTTGCCCCAGCTCTGTATTTATGATAAATCGCTAAACACGAACGCTCTTTAGGGAGGGTGATTTTGGGTCTCATCTCTCCACTGAGCAAAAACAGTGCCTGTGACTGGGGACCGAATTTCAATTTTGCAAGTGTACAGTTGAACTGAATAATATTTGGCACAATGCAGTGCACAACTGAGCCACTAAATGGCTGATTTACTAAATTATTATTAGATGAGCCCTTGCTGTTCCAAATGAAAGTGCAGTCACTGTCTTCCTTCATGGTGTGTTCAAATTGTTCTGTGTTTAAATATTCAGCATGAGGCTAATGTGAACTGATGAACTGAGACTATAAACATTCACTTTCAATACAGATAGAGCGACAGAGATGCAACATAACATGTGGCCCGCAGAGGTGAAAATGATTTATATTTAAGGATGTTGCTGCCTACTTCCATTACTTTAAGGTACTCTTAATTAGCCCGGTGTTTGAAATGACTAATTCCCACGTACACAGGAAGAGCAGCTTCGTGGAGACTGAGATTTTCGAATGCCAAGGAAGGAGATGCTACCATGAGGATTTGCTGCCTCTGTAGTTCCAAACCTTGAGTTTTCTTCCTGGCTGGCTGGCTACATAGTACCAGCAGAGTAGCGCGTCTGCCAGGGCAACCATGGTGCTTGACATTCAATGTGCTCTTTACGCCCACCCAAAGGGTCCACCATCCATCCTACCTCTAATCCGTCCTTCCTACAATCCATCGCCCCCAGCATCCACCTCCCTCGCAATTCATACCTGCTCCACGGCCACACTAGCGCCTCAACCCCCATCTCCCTGGCTTCTTTACTGACACCTGCTGGAATGAACAACAACCCTTTGCTCCTTGACGAATATAACCCCTCCTCTCTCTTTCCCCTTTGAGGGCAGTTATAGGCAAGCACTTAAAATACTGTGATCACTTACAGTAGATTAGAATTTTTTATTGGTGCCGTGTTGCCATAACAACACGAAGACAGCAGATGACTTAAGCTAAGCTTGCAAAGCAAAAGGCTGCTCATCTGGCAGTTAAAATGAATACAGTTCATTTCACAAGTTTCCCATATGGACTCTTAGTGTATGGTAATGAGGAGACCATATGGTGAGAGAAAAGGCACTGAGAACAATTGGGTTCCACTGGCTGAGTGGGAACTTGGGAGAGAAAACCGGGGTGAGAGATTCTGGTTTGCTCTCTGAGTTCAAGGTTTGGCTGAGGTTTGTTTGGGATGGTTGTTTTCCATAGAGGTTTCGAGTTTCTTAATCCGTTCCTTAATATGTAGGCTGTGCGAAATGACAAACATATTGCAAATTTTGCAATATCATTCATCACACACTGTCAGCGGTGTTTGCAAATCTGACTTGCAAGATCTTTTAAATGTGTTGTTCTTAAAAGGCAACAGTACTAAGTTTTTAGACAAAGTGCAGGAAAATTTAAGCACTTCTGACAAGCAGAAACATTAACGGTAATCATTTTTAAAACACTCGCATCTTTTGCCTGCATGTTTAGCTGTAAATAATGCTAGAATGTATAAAAGCTTTAAAGTAAAAATGTAATAAATACTTTTTATTATGTTTCATAAAGGATAAAAATATGCTTTGCGCCATGTATATGTGCTGTCTATACATGCGGACGTATAGAGATGGATAGCTCCTTTTCTCCTCACTACTAACCAGATTGGAAACCTGGGAGGACAGCTTGAAAAAGGCTCTAAAGTCAATTCTGTACTATACATGCTTCATAAAAGATGAATATAAATGCATTAGTTAGACACGGTGAGCTAAATTAGAAGGTCAGGCAGGGCTGGGAGGGCTGAAAAATCACACAACCAATGAGTGTAATTACTCTTTTTTAAGTCTATTAAGTGGTGTTGTTCTATCAAGGCTCAGGGGTATAGGACATGAAGAACAAGATAAAGTAATGTGTATTTATTACTCCCACTGGATCAATTTACCAGATATTTTCAGCTCCATAAAGCAAAATACACAAATGCAGCCTTTGTTACTTTTCTCAAACTGCTTTATTTTCTCTAAAAGAGGGACTGGAGGAAAAACACGTGTACCCTGAGAAGGTCTCCGTGCCAACCCCTCTCAGTGGGGGAAAGAGAGAAAGCTGGTATGAGTCTGCAGAAGATGGGGCCAGGTGTTGGCATGGGTGGGGACAGAGAAGCCAACCGTCTCATGGCAGAATCATCTGGGTGTTCAGATCTGAAGGAAAAGTCGGAACTCGATATAGTGGAAACAGTGGCTTCTGAGCCCAAGGACATGGGTGTGAATCTTAGTTTTCCCATCGCCAGCTGTGACGTCTGACTCCTCATCTGAAATGGGGAACACCCACCGTTCAGGTATTACCAGCCTCCATTTACTGGAGTCACGCTATAGGCCTGGGATACCTTTTTGCATAAATTATCTCATTAACGCCTATCAACGATGCTTTGGGGCATCTTCTTTACAAAGGAGAAGCACGAGGCTTGGGAAATTGAGTCGTGTGTACCAAGTAGTGGATCCGGTTTCCAAAATCCACATCTGTCTGACTTGAGAGCTCACTCTCTTGGTCTCTATGTTCTTAAAAACCTTCATAATGCAGTGCCAGGCTCACAGTGGGCATGAGGCAAACAGTTCCTTGCTTCCCAGGGTTCATGGCCACCACGCAGGCTCTGCTCTCACTCCCTCTGGGCTAGGGCTTACTGACCTCTCCTGAAGACAATGAACAAACTGAAAGGGGGGAGGAGACACCTCTGACCTTCAAAACTGAGAGAGAGCTCCTTGCTCAGTGTCCCTGGATTACATCACTGCAGCCATCAGCATCTCAGAATTTCTGATCCTTCCTACCTCCAAATTATAAGAAAAGTCAATCTTGACCCCAAAGTTGGTCCCGTGTTTCCCCCACTCCTGCCAGGATCCAGACAGGAAGGCAAAACTGTATGAAACGACCGAATGCTGTGATTTCTAAACCTTTAGCCTGCCTTTCTCCGTGTGTATATGAAAAAGGAAACCAAAAAACATCTGGGGTTAGCATAATTACAGTATTTTAAATTTGTGTGTACAGCAACTATCACTGATGGTGATTTTCAGGGACAAAATAATGTGCAGAGAAGGATTCTGCTTGCTCCTGTTTTCCTCTTTGGTAACTGGGAATGATGCCTGCCTCCCCAACTTCTCTCACAAGAGGGGCTCCAATAAAACAAAGCATGTCCAAGTTTTTTGAAAAAACACAAGCCTGTATACAAAGGCATATTATTATGGAAAGCTGTCTGCTTGGTCTTTGGAACAGTTTCATTTGACAGAATATGTGGGTGGTTGTATGAATCTAGCTTTGTCTATTCACAAACACATGGGTTTAATAAAGTGGAGTTTGTTTTTTAAGGTGTGTGGTCCACAGCTCACTGAAACACTCCTGTTTGACAAATACTGACCATGATTCTAAGAAAGGCGGAGCCCATTTGTATCCCCCTAACAATGGACAGCAGGAGTATAAATCTCCCAAGTCCACAGGAATACCTTGTGCTGGCTCCATCCGCCACTTCCTGACCCTGCCCTTGAACTCTAACTCCACCTTAACATTCAAAGCCAAGAGGACAGCAGCTCAGCTCTGAGTCACACTGAGAGCTTCCTGGGGTGGGCTCGGGCCAGGCCCTGCATGGTCAAGTGGCGAGAGGCAAGCTGCGGAGTGTTTCCTTAACACACAAACCCATTGTGTCCTTGATTACTCTTCCCAAACCCAGGAAAAAAGGGCTGGGAATTTCACCATCAGGCCACCAGGGACAAAGCGACACGTGCCTATGCTATTTGTTCAACATTTCTGAACATAACGTGCAACCATAAAAATGTTTTCAAAAGTAAGTACAAAAAACTCAACCCTAGATTCCATTTCTCTCCTTTCCTTACAAATAAGAAAGGTACTGCCTGGCTTCCTTAGATCCCAACCATTAAACCAGATTTGTCTTCTATTTTTCAATAAATATCTTTAGAGTGGCAACTATGGGCCAGATGATATGCCACGGGCACCCATGGGATTGCTTCTCTTAATCCTTACATGATCCCTGTGAAATTGGCATGGGTATTATCCCCATTTTGTAGATGAAGAAATAGAGGCACAGAAGATAAATCATATACCCAACTTCTCACCAGTCTGCTCTGCAGACTGGACGGAAGAGCTCTCAGAAGCAAGAATCCCATTCCCACTGAACCAGCAAATAATCATAGCTACCTTTTAGTTGAGTGCTAAGTAAGTGTTTAAAATATCAACCTGACAAGGTAGGAAATCTCACCATCCCCATCTGACAGATAAGAAAACCAACGCACAGAGAGGTAAAGAATTTTGACTTAACGTTGCACAGCTAAGTGGCCAAGCTCTGAGACCAATCTGAGACTCTCTAAACACATCCAGAGGACCCTAGAGATCAAATGCTAAAAGTAAAGTGAAGATGGTTCCCAAATGGGGAGAATCTGGCAGTGTATCCAGGCCTTTGTTCTAGCACTAAGACAGCTAAGGCACTGACCTTAGGTAGACACACATCATTTACACCATTGTGCTATAAAAGTACCAGTCTGTCCCATAGAAAATACTCAGGAGCTACATTTTTGCTAGGCAGAGGAACCTAACGGCAAATCTCTCCCCAAAACATCCATGCTGCAAAAGGGGACTGCTGTTCATTATTATAGTTAGATTATTTAATCTAAATCAGGGTGGAAGGGAAGAGGGAAGGACCTGAAAGATGGAGGCCCCTTTCAAAGATACGGATGTGAATGAACATACTAATGCATCCTATGATACCTTCCTCAGGTGAAATGCTTTCAGGAAGTTTTTTACCAAGGGGAACAGCACTGCAGTTCTGGGAAGCTGAAAGCTGAAGGCCGAGACTGAAGGCCGGGTGGTCCTTGCCCCCCGAGGTCAAGGTAGAGGACAGATGCCTGTGCTCATCACAGACCTTCTCCAAGGCCGCGGTACCCTCCCCTGTCCCACACATCTGTGCATCAGCCTGAGGGGCAGCTCTCTCCTGGCCCGGGCCTGTTCGGACAGGTGCATGTACCTGCAATGCAGCAAACAGGTGGCCTCATCCCCCAAGGAGGTTCACTGAGCTAGGAAGGACGGCAATTTCATTTTTTTTTTAATTTTTAATTTTTTAAATTTTATTTTATTGTGGTAAGAACACTTAACATGAGAACTACCCTCTTAATGAATTTTTAAGTGTATAATACAGTGTTATTGACTACAGGGAGAATGTTTACAGCAGATCTCTAGAACTTACCCATCATGTTTAACTAAAACTTTATGTATGTTAATGAGTATCTGCCCATTTTCCCCTATCTCAAATCCCTGGCACCCACCATTCCACTCTTTGATTCTATGAATTTGACTATTTTAGATGGCTCATAAAAGTGGAATCATGCAATGTTTATCATTCTGTGACTGGCTTATTTCACATAACGTAATGTTCTCAAAGTTCATCCATGTTGTCACATAGGATTACCTTCTAACCTTACAAAAGAAGGCAACTTCATTTTTATAAGTGTTTTATGAGAATAATATGGATCTAGAAATGACATCTCTCTAGACTTACGGTGGCAAGGAAAAGGACCTCAAAACTACCATTTAATTTATTAATTTCACTTGTGTAGCAAATGAAATTTCACTTTGCTGTCAGCAAACGATGAATGGTAATGCAACTAATTCTGTACTTTGAACTTCTTTAGCATGTAATGTTCTTTCCTCTGAGTCCTCAAAGAACAGTCATTTCATGTTTGTTAAATGTCCTATTATTTTTGGTTACAATTTCATCGTATTTGGCAATCTCTCCCATACAGAGCCCAAATTCCTCAGGTATAGAGCTGGGAAGATCCCCAACTTTCACAAGTACACGGTCATCAATAACAACAGTCAGTTTCCTTCTCTCCAGATTGACCGTAGGTGACATATTGCTGTATGCCGTATATTACTCTGTCTTGAATTTTTGTTTAATTTCTCACATCTTTGTGCCTTATTTCCCAAATGGGTAGGATGCCTCAGGAGGAAAGAGCCTGTACTCTCTTCCCAGTTTCAAGATCAACCGACATGTTTTCTTTTGAGCTCTAACTGTTCTCCCCTCATTGGGGATAAGTCTAGATCCTCAAGTAGGTGGGAATTTTGTTGTGCCTTTTCCTTTTGAGAATTGATGATGTGGTGATTACATAGCCCAGCCTTTGGAGCCACCGCTGTAGAGGTGTGAATCTCAATTTAGCAATTTACATGCTGTGTGCCCTTGGGCAAATTATTTCATCTCTCTTTGCCTCATTATTTTCTTCTTTAAAACAGGAGTGATAATAGTACCAACCTCGAGGGTTGTTGAGAGGATAAAATGACATAATATATGTAAAAATAAGCACAGCGTTGCCTGGCACATAAGTACTCTCTACTTTTATTATTACTTATCTTATAGCCCCAAACACACAAGGCACAAAAATAAGAGTTGCTGATCTATGAACGCATTTTTATCAGATGCAGAGTTTTCTGCGGGTCACTCAAGTCCAGGTTTCCAGACACCATAACCCAAAAAAGCAGGTATCCTGACCTTTGGCAAACGCTCAGGGTCGCCAGGGTGCCGGGGAATGACCTTCTGTAACCTCTGGAAACCATAATCGATGGTGGGTTCATTGAGCGCTGCAATGAAGAAGTCACACAATTAGAACACTTTCAGGAAATAAAGCAGAACATGATTTGCAATACTGACAGTGCAGAAATAACTGGAAAGTCCAACATTTCATTGATACTTTTGAATTAGATCATAAAATGATGATAGGAATAATATCTTGCTGAACATTGTCACCATCTACTTCTGTTATTTAACCACAGTGAGGAATGACTCACCCAAAAGAACATTAGCAGCAGGCCTTGAATGCCGCTCCTCTGGCCAAATTCTATATTCCTACGTCATCATAAATGGAAAGTAAAATGGTATTTGATGTGAGGTTTTAGGATTCACTTTAGTTCAGTGGCTCAGGTAAAAAAACACTCAAAGGTTTACACCAGGGGTCCTCAAACTTTAAACAGGGGCCCAGTTCACTGTCCCTCAGACCGTTGGAGGGCCGGACTATAGTTTAAAAAAAAACTATGAACAAATTCCTATGCACACTGCACATATCATCTTATTTTGAAGTAAAAAAACAAACGGGCAAAAACATCTGCATGTGGCCCACAGGCCGTAGTTTGAGGACGTCTGGTCTACACACTGCAAACAGCAAGAGAATTAAAAGTACCTGCTTAACTGCAAAACCACTAATGGACCTCAGCTGATATAATATCTCAGCGCCTTCTGTGCAATTCAGCATGCAACAGGATGGTAAGGGCAGAGGAGAGTGGGCAGGTGGATCTTCTAGGTGTGGAAAGCCTGCGTCACCCTTGACAGAGTGTGCAAAGAGACAGGTACTGAAAATGCCCTCTATTCAAAACCCTCACATCTAAAATGCTAGATCCATTCATCAATACTGATATTATTTCAAGAAAAAGGCCAACCTCTGTGGAGTACTAGCTTAGAGTAGCTGAGGCTCCAGGAATAATTCTTAAAAAGACTAAAAGAAGAGAAAACTGGTACTATTTGGAGCCACTGGGCCTTATTGTGCCCATGTTGACTCTTCAAAGCACCCTTCAATTAAACACAATAAAAGTGGACTCTGGTCTACCATTTTCAAAATTCCTCCCTGGGATAGGAAAGTCTTTAGTCTTTCTTACATGAAAAAATGGAAAAGATGGCAGCTCCATCCTCTACCATATCCCCCGTATCCCAAGTAATGGGTAGGTGCGTGTTTTTGATAATTTCTTTTCTTTTCATTTTTAGTGTAGCCAAAGTATTCAACCACACATTTTCTCCCATACGGAATAAAAAGACAGTCTTTGTAGTTCTGACAGTTAGCTATACATTAGAAAACAAGTTGCCACATGCTTTACTTAAAATGCATTTCCATTAACCTAAATTTTAAAAGTAAGATTCATACTAGTACTAACTTTAAAAAACTGTATTAAATTCAAATAGGTCCCAAGGCTAATGGAAGCAATTTGTATACCAACCCAAACTGACTGGCCCACTTTTCAAAATACAGGTAAGATAATCTTGTGGTTTTAAAAGGACATTTAAATTGAAAGACTGTGAATTTAGTACATAATTATACCAATAGAACCCTTTAACTTGTCAACTTGTAAATCTAAAAGGCTATCAATCATTTCTAAAGAGGAAATAAACCTTAAAATTCCTTGATTGACAGTGCTTACTTTTTATGTAAGAAAAAAAAGAGGGGAAAAAAAAAGGCTGCATAAAGTGGCCAGAAATCCATTTACAAAAGTACATTGTTTTACATAGGTGAGTAAAAAGCCAATAATTACACCTCCAAAAGACACATAAATCAGAGTAAGTACTTTTTCCTCACTTGTATATTTTAAGTTAGAATGAACTTCAGGTAACTTTTTATTAAAAAGATTTTTCCCCAAATGTAATGCTTATTGAGGTCATTAATAGAGTAGCATTTTCATTTAAGATAATGCAATCATTTTTGCAAATATGAGATTCAGCCAACCCTCCCCCCTTTCCAAACAGTAAACTTTCAACCTGTCTCTTGTGGAAATTAACTAAAATTATACCCAGGTGTACCAAATCTCTCTATGTATACGAGTATATGAGTTAAGGCACAATATTTATTATTCCTCCCATTTTATGAATTACTTTCTAAACCCCTGAGAAGAATTCTTTTTTCAAATTAGACTTGTAGAGAAAAAGCCATAGAATTCTTTATGCAGGGAAAAGCTGTTACTCATAAAATCCACGATATTTAATCATGAAATGCATAAGAGACAGGAATGAGTACTGAGGTTTAAGTTATTTATCATATCCAACCCCTACCCATCATGCTAATTGCTAACAAAAATGTTTAACCATAAATATAGATAATTAAATGTATCATTTAAATATCTGAAAACATAATTCAGCATTCTGGAACTGCTAATTCTTGGTTTAATTTTTCAGTCTAAGCCACCAATAAAACTTGAATTGCTGACCCAACCCTTCAACATTTGCATAAATGAATTCCTATTGTGTGTGGAGACCCATGGTTGTTAACTGAATGACTGTCTGATGTATTGGGGGGAGGATGTGTTTTTCTGGCTACGTGGCCAACTCACAACAAAATGGCTGACATTTAATATCAGCAATTAAAAGAACTAATTCAAACATCATATGGAACTAATAGCTAAAGAGCTGAGGAGAGGTCATTCTGCTGCCACAAATAGTAATTGAATTAGACATATTAAACTCATTATTCAAAGAAAAATAAGCATCTACTCTATGGAAGTATACTACGAGAGGGGAAATATTTAAAATAGTAAGGCAAAGGCTTTTAATTTATTTCCCATGCCTTTATGATTTGCTCTCTGCTCATATTTTTAAATATGTTAACCTGCCCTCAAGATAAATATTGAATATTACAGTGGAATTGTCCAGTGCTGTAGACAAAGCTAACTGTGCTAAATTCAAAGGAAACTGATGATTTCTCTGATTGCATTGACTAGGGAAAAAAATGAAAGTGATTATTGAATGGGAGGGGCCATCTTATAAAGATTGTTACATAACCCCCACTAAAAAAGTCAAATATCTGGGAAAGGGGATGGTTAAATTATGGCATTCCTATAGAATAGAATATGATGCAGTCCTCAAAAGCAATGTCACAGAAAAAAGCATTTACTGACATAATATATTGCTAGGTTAAAAAGAAGATTACTGGAGCATATGTAAAATATGGTTACTTTATTTAAACAAACATATGTAGAATAAAGGAAATGTGTCTGTGTATAAATTGCCAAACAGTAGTTGTTTCCAAGTGGTGGGTCTTAAAAGTGCATTTCTTCCTCCTCTGTGCTGTGCATTTTCTAAATTTTCCACAATACACGTACATTATTTTTATAATCAGAGAAAAAAGTTAAGAGCAAGAGATTGTTGGTGAGATGGAATTTGACCTGCTTATATAAAGTAATGACATAAGAAACTATGCTTTAAAAGGGGTCTGTATACCCTTTAATAACCTTGCATAGGTTATTACAGACCATAAGAAAAATAAGTAGTATACTTTTGGCCAGTTGTATAAATATGTGACTATTCATAAACTCTCTGAAAATCAACAGAGAGGGTAACGGGGAGGAATCATAAAGAATGGTATATTTATTTCATCAGTGGGGGTAGTCGTACCTTAGGGACATACATCTACTCTGCAAGAATGTAATATAAAGTTAATCCTTCAACAAAGTGACCTCATTGTACTCAAGTGCAGGGCTCAGGGAGCACCAGAAAGAAATGGGAATAATCAATTTTTTTCTCCTCAAACTTGGGACAATTCCGAGAATCTGGTAGAAGAAAAAAAAAACTTAATTGGGCATAATTAGCCACAAATAAAGAAGCATGAGCATCTTAGGTTGAAAAAAGAAAAACAGATGAAGCTGTAAACTGCAAAAGGAACGGAATGACGAGAACAGCTTGTGTGGCCCTGCTTCCAAACAGCCAGTCCACACTCTCTGAAAAGGGTTTCAAAGGGTGTCACCCTAAACCAGTCAGGGGAGGTAACGGAATAACGAAGGATCACAGGTTTAAAAAAATCTCTTATCCCACATAGAAAAGCCCCCATGCTTAAACCATTAGAATAAAATAGAACCAATGTATGCATTTTAAAAATTCCTAAAAATATTCAATTATCCATTTATCCAGTAATTATTTTTAGTGCCTACCACGTGCTCACGGGTGGCATTTGTAGGAATGAACTGTTTTCTGTCACAGCACCATAAGCCCTAAAAAGCAAACTTTCTGAAAGGTGCACATAACCCAACCCAAACCCACAGATGAGACACTCTTGACTGCAGAGCTGGGACCCAGCTGGGGGTCTCACTGCCAGGCTGCTGTCTTGCTCAGGAGCCCATCCTCTTGTCTTTCTCATCGTCACCACCCCTGCTCCTACTTCTGACAAAGTCTCCACGGAGGGTCACACTACACTTAATGGAGACACATGAATTTAAAGTATGATCAGGCCATCGCCGAGCCACAAACAACTGAATTCATGATGTCTTTCACTAACCTTCAAACTCATTTACTGGTAGATACATAGTTACTGAATAAGCTTAGTAGGCCCTCAAGGAGCTGTGTAGGATATATTGGAGGACAACTGGAACTTCCCTGTAAACACATGAAAAGCAAGATCAAGTGAGAGCAAGCTTGCAGAGCAGCTGAGATTTCAGAAGGGCCCTCCTCTTGCCCAGAGCTACGAGGTGATACTGGGAATGGATGTTGGTAAGATACAAGTGCTGTACGCATGGAGATGGCATTTCAACTGCATCGGAATTATAACTTTTGAAAAAGTAAAAGCTAATTAAATGGTTAAAAAAAAATTCCAAACTGTCTCATTTGGCTTTGAGCTGGGACTGCTTCTAAAGGGCATTAGGACCCTTCCCAGTCTCCTCGTCTCAGACTCCCCTAAAGGAAACCAGTAGCTTTCTATTCTGAACAGATCTCCACTGAGCCTTTCTCCTTTCTCACCTTCAACCCAGGTGCCGGTCAAGACAGAACAGCTCTGTCATACAAAGCTGTTATATTATCTCCAATGTTCTGATGTTCATGCAGCATGAAATGCTATATGCAAAGAAAATCCAGATAATACAACTAGATTTTATGCATTAATACTAATCACAAGATTATAAAATTCAATTTAAAATATCTAGTAATGAGTAAATCCTAACCAAATATATATGTGGTTTTTCATACCCTTAGTCTCTCTCTTTTAAGAAACCCACTTCGCAAACACATCAAATAAAAGAAACTCTCTTTAAGGAGATTTATTTGCAAATTAAAATCAGGTAGTCAAGATGAATGCATTCTCAGTTATGAAAACTGATTTCTCTCTTTTTTGGAGTTTGCTTTTAAATAAATCACTCTTCCCGTCATTCTCCTTAACTTCTTTCCTTTTTTTCTTGTTTTTCTTTATTTTATTTTATTTCAAAACTTCTTGAGTACTTATTCCAGGAAACAATGGAAACACGAGGCTGAGAGTCCTGTTCCCAAACACCAGGGGAAAGTGCTCGGGGTGCCATTCCAACCCTGGCTCACAAAGTTCCCTGCTTTTATAGCTCAGCAACTCACTGCGGTGCTTTAACATATTTCTGGAGTTTTAATTTCCTTTTTTTAATGGTTGTGTGACATGATGTCATTTTGACTGGAAATAAAAAGAAATGCAGATATTAGGAAGGCAATATTAATATTCTATTGCCATTTAATGTCCAAACAAATATCGAGACTCTCTGCCAAGTAATAAATAAACCCTCATAGCAGAGGCAATGATAAAACTAGCACCTGGGTCTCCAAGCTTCCCTAGTGACTACTCTATATTTGAACTGAAGGAGTAACAGCAGAGCATTTGCCTTCCAGGCAGATCCATTCTGGGCACGAGAGTTATTACATATGTGTTAGGCAGATCCTTTTTGTTCCATAATGGCCCCATTTTTCCCTCAGTCACTAAATTAACAACCAGAGGTAAACAATAAAACAGCAAGTTATCTTCACGAATCTATCTTTAAGACTGACTTTAAAATATATAAACCGAAAAATCAACCAGAAACCTAAACAAGAGCCAGAAATACGGTTCAGGAGGAAATTTGTCGCATTTTCAGCCATTTGGAGATTTCATTACCTGCCTAGATGTTTACTGCAAGAATAGCATGCCAGGCTCTCTTCTTCCGTGGAAGAGACACACTTCCTAAGAAATCTACAACTGAATCACTGCAAGTGGAGCTCCTGCTTTCGGTGGGAAAGCGGGAAAGCAGGTTATAGCCTGGTGCCCCAGCCTCGGGGGCGAGTGAGACCCAGGAGAGCTTGAACAGCAGAGCTCTCCGAACCACAGAAAGCTGTGACTTTCTGTAACAGGAAGGGTGTCAAGATGAAGCCAACATGAGCAGAATTAACCAAGAAAGGAGGCAAAGGAAAATTTCCAAACTGCCTTTTAACGTGCCCTGACTTATTTGTAGTCTTTGAACCTCTTGATGTGCTGTAACAACTTTGGGACTCAGAAATCAAGCAAAGGCAGTGATACCTCTACCACACGGGCACCGTCAGAGGTATCAGGTGCCTTGAGTGGCTAAGTCCTCTTTACAAAGAGTGGAGCCCAAGGCAACCTGCAAAGCAAAGACAGAAGAGAGAAAGTGCGCCAGAAAGCAAAGAGCCCAGGAGGATGAAACAAGGCAGGGGCTCAGTCTCAGACAGACTGAGATGGAAGACCCTGAGGACTGAAGCTCAGAATGCAAAGAGCTTGCACATGTTTGGAAATTAATAACACTTCAAGAAGTAAAAGCAAACAGGAGGAGGAAGAAAGAATTAAGAGTGACTTGCTTTTGTTTTTCAAAATGAAATCACTTTACTGTTTTTCTAAATCTAAAAGTAATGCATTATTACGTAAACAGTTTTTCAAAAGGAGGGAAAGCCCCATAATAACCCCACTCATGTATAAGCACTATTCATATTTTAGTGTTTATGCTTTCAGGCATTTTCACAATTCTGTTTTATGTAAATATGGATTATATTCATATTTAGACCCACCTCATTCTTTTTGACGGTTGTAGCATATTATAGTATATGGATGGACATAATTTATGTAACAAATCCCTATTAATGGGAATGTAGGGTTTTTCCCAAAATTTTCACTGATTTAAGCAGTGATACAATGAATAAGACTCAGGATAAATTTCTGCATAAAAGAATATGCACATTTCAAGCCTTTCTATATATACATATATATATCTTTCGTAACTATCCTTCTTAAAATTTATGCCAATTTACATTTTGCCAGGTTACTTTCAAAGGTGTCTGCAAAAGAAAACTAATTCTTAAGATTTTGCATCTTGAACTCACTTATTCTTTAAGTTATAAGAACCTCTGAAGATTGCAGATGTTAACAATCACAATGATTCCTTGTAGAGGTGTCATTTTAAACATACCCTGAGGTCATGTAAGACCCTTTTCCAGTTATATCAAAGTGCTTTACAGAAATCATCTCATTTGTTCCTACAATATGCCCTTGAAATAAATGTTAAAAATTACTACTCCCAATTCAAAAGTGGGAAACTGAGGAATAGAAGGCTGGTTGCATAAATTAGTATAGAAGCCTCATTATTTATTTTTTACAGTGCTTTGCTTATTATTCTAAGATGACTATTTTATTTTAATATTAATGAACCTCAATTTGCAGCATATGGACAAATCCTGCTACCAAACCAATTAAACTGCTCCTTTTTAACTAAAATTAAACAAAATTCCAGCACTTACAGGAATCTTGGTGCTCAGACTTCTGACTTTATACAGAAGAACAAGCCACTTGATGGCCCGATTTCTTTACTCAAAGCTCACTACGTCAACAAACACAAACCTTTTGGGGAGGCCACCCTGGTATTTTAAACTCGTCCCATAAATGATCAAGAAACTGTGTTTTCTGTCTCATCAAGTTTTCCTTATAGGTCAAAACCTCAAAGGCTGATTTGTCTTTTGAGAAAACAGAGACACATAATGCTGTCTATGAGATACATTAAACCCATTTATTTCATACCACGACCGGTTGGCATTTTCTAGAAGACCACTGGTGAGAAGTTACTGGCAGAAGTGGAGCATCTCTTCTCGAACAGACCCCTCCTTTCTTGCCCCAGAGGGTTACACTCTATCTAAAATGGGAAGTAGGTGAACCTGCAATAATTAGGAAAAACTGTACTGCTCTCTAATTGTCATAAAGTTGATGAGAAAAGTTGCCCCTGTTATTGTGGACGATATGTACTCTGAAGAGCCTGGCCTTCCAGGAGCTTTAATTTAGATTTCCAAATTTGATCCAAGTTTAAAACCAAAATTAAATCCCTCAAGCAAACAGAAGCTCAATCTTCACGGTTTTTTTTTTTTTTTTTTTTTTGGTCTTCCAATCTTTTTCATTTTGGATTTTTTTTTAATTTGGATTATTTATGATTAGGTTTCAAAGCCAGATTTATTCCTTGAAACAAGAAGAGAAGGATGATTTTCGCTGTGTAATGGATGACAGTATTTAAATATTGAAGGCCAACATACTCTATCTTTCTTTCTTAACGTTTAAAGATAAATCCATAATTCTCTTCCCTCCTGACATATCTTCTGATATAACAAGAGTAATATTACTTCTATAATTGTTCTTCAGATTTCTTCCCAAAGACTTCTGACAATAACTGTTATTGAGGGGTATAAAATCACCCGGCCTGTCTGATAAACATGTTTTCTTACGTTCCCACCCCAGCGAGTGCTGTGACACCGTACTTTTATCATCCAGTGTGTGTTCAGAATGAGCTTAGAACAGCAATTGCCGGGAATAGGCAGGCGATAAACCGCATTGATTTAACACATCTTGTTTTCAATCATGCTTGGATTTTCTGAGCACGCATTTTTCCTGTACTCCGGCTTGTAGCTTTTATCTGACGAGCTGATCCCTTTTCACTGGAAAATGAAAAGGTCGCACAATAAGACACGGTTTACTGGAACTTGAACACGCACCAGGGAAAGTATTTTAGATAAATACTGTCAGACATAGTGGAGCTGAATTTCAACAACGCAATTGCTAAACAACAATACTTATTACTCTGTAGAACGAGCCTACCAGCAACTTATGACTCTCAGCAGGGAGACAGCACCGAGTCAGGCTCCAAAGCCGAGAAACCCTTCTCTGAGCCTCGCGCTAACCAAGCGCGGAGTTCTGGGCTGAGGTCCTACTTGTGATTGTTAATATCACAGTTTTATGAGACAACTCAAAAAATGACTCCCACTGTTCTCAGAGTCATTTCCTCTGAAGCAGTGGACAGTTTTCAGAAGAGCTGGGTAATGAAGTTACAGCAGAGCTCTGCAGACAGATTGGGAGGAAAGGAAAAAAATCCCAAGAATAGTGAAATAAAAGTGACTCCAAAGAATCCATTAATTCCACTAATAGGAAAGTACTTGGAACTGGGACATATTAAAGGATTAAGTGATTATTTGGTAACATTTTAATGGACTCAAAGGGAACTTATAACAAGTACACCATGGAGAGCGCCACCCTGGCCTTGCAGATAGGCCTAGAAGTTGTCATCAGCCTAAACTCCAACCTAAATAGCATCTTGATTTAAAATAAATGAAGTCAGCCTTCTTCAGTATTGACCCAACCTAAATGATTATTGTTACAGAGCATCATTACCCTAAGACTCAGCCAGAAAGTCTCCTCTCCCTGAACATTACAGTCTAGAACCCTTTCCTTTGGGCCTTAAACACACATTCTGACTATACCTTTATTCATTGTCTACTCCAAAGCTTCTCAAATTTTCTCAGTTTACAGGACCTCGGGCATCTCAGCAATTCTTTCCAAGCATTCCTAAGCCAAAGGAGATGGCCAACAGTTCTGTTTACTAATTCCTTAGGTGCAAACAGCTTAATATTTCTGTCCTAACAACTGAGCAGCCATTTCAAACAACAAAACAATGTGAAGAAATTGAAAGGAAAATATAATATTTTTATTTTATTTTAACATCATCGCCACAGCTTACTAATGGGATGTGTATTCCCGTTGGGCACCATACAGCTTCACAAACCTCAAAATCAGACTGAACACTATGCCTCATTTTCTACTCCACATTGACTTTCATGTGGCACTTTCTTTTAACTGCAGTAACTGTTGACAACCAGCTTTGCAAAGATATGACACCACGAAAGGGATGCAGGGCAATCCAATGCTGAGCGGTGAACTACCTCAAACCAGTAGTTTGTATGGTATTTAACAAATGTAAAGTATCCCTGTTTCCCTCAAATGTAAAATATCCCATAGCATCCTGATGAGCTTCCAGGAATACCTTGGTGCATAAGTTTAGGAAACATGGATCCACCCAAAAGCAGAAAATTAATTAAAGGCTAAGGTGCTACAAGGATCCATTACATTCATTCCTGTGTGTCGTTTCTTCTTCTTCTTCTTCTTCTTCTTCTAATAATAATAATAATAATAATAATAATAGCAGTAGCAGCAACAGCTAACACTTACTATGAGTCAACCAGTTTATACGGATTAACCTAGCTAACCTTCACAACAACCCTACAAGGAGATACTATTATTATTCCCATTATATAGAGAAGAAAACTGAGGCTTGGAAGAGTTCATCACTTTGCCTAAATGCACAGAGTTTATGACCAAAGGGGCAGGGATTCAAACCCAGGCGGCTTGCCTCCAGAGCCTGCTCTGAGTCTCTTTGTTAGAACAGCCAACTTAGGACAATCAAAGGGGTCTCCAGAGCAGGTCGCTAATAAATTTGGTCTCCAGGACTTTTCTTGCTCTCCATATACCCTTCTATCTATAATCTGTTCTAGTTCTTTTCTTTGTCTGAATTTACATCCCATGAAAACTTGTGTCTCCCACTCCAGACCTCATTGAGTTACATTTCATCAACAGCACACTCCCCTTCCCTTCGTCCCTGCCCTTTTTAGAGTCAGACACAGCTAGATTTGCATCCAGATGACATCACTGACCAGATATGTGCCCTTTGGCCACAGTCACTTACATTCTCTACGTCTTCCTCATCTGTAATGTGAAGATTTAATGTGGTACTATTTGTATAGTGATTAGCACGTAAATACTAAACAGGCAATTGTTATCACCATTAATAGAACACCCGCTAAAATACCCACCATGTGCTAGAAATAGGGGCAGGTGTGGGGAATTACAGGATTAATTAGGTGTATATATTCCCTGCTTTCAAGGAAGGCCAGAGTCTAGAGGAGCAGAAAGACACAAACAGAATTCTAAAACAATCTGCTAAACCTGACAACATGAGGATGCAGTATTCTAAGAGAACATCCGGTGTGTTTCACTTGTCCCTGGGACTCAGCCTTTCCCTCCTAATTTACACTAACTTGAAATTACAGCTCAAAGAATTCCACCACCTCTGATTCTCAAATATTACCCTGAAATAGAGCTTTATCTGGAGGAAGACATAACCATTTTAAAACAAATTTAAGTTCCATGAACAAACAGGAACAAAAATAAGTAGGAGATGCCTAATTAAGATGGGATTCTTTTCCAGACTTGGGATGTTTTATGTTGCCTAATTAACTAAATAAAATTGGATGCTTACTGCAGACAAGGCTCTGTGCTTAAGAAGATGGAAAGTAAGAGAGGTACAACACAGTCCAGTGTCCTGTGCATCCCCGGCTGGAGACCACTGAGTTTGAAAAGCTCTTCTAGGCACTGTGCTTTACCCTTGAGGAGTGTATAATCCGGGGTGGTTTTGAGGCCTGTATTCAGCTATCCCCAAAGATACAAAACTCTAGCATTACTAATGTACTAATACTGTACTACACAAAAGAAGAAAAAACTAATTCTCTGTAGTAGAGTCAGGGAAATAGTTACCAAAGGGGTCATATTTGAGCTGGGTGTGGAAGGATACATAGCATTTTTCTACTGCAAAGGGAGGGAAAAGCATTTCAGGAACAACATGAGCTAAGGCAGAAAGATATAAATATAAGAAGGGTGTTCTCAAATAAGGTTGGCTATTCCAGTTTGGCGAGAGCATAGCTTGTATGTTGAGAGTAAGTGGATGGAGATTAACCATGAGTAACTGTGTTGGCCTTGAGTGCCTTGCTAATAATAGTACATAGGCAACAAGAATCCATGGAAGATTTTCCAATCTGATCTATTATATCTCAAAGAGATATACACAGAAGTCAAATGAAGGATAGATTTTAAAGTCAGCCCTATTGCAATAATCCAAATGGAAAATGAAAGACCAACTAATGATGGGGTAGTCATAGAAGAAAATGTAGATTTCAGAGATATTTTAGGATAAAATTCACATGACTTCAGGAACATGTTAGATGTGAGGTGCACAAGTGACATTTCTAATTTATCTGACTGAGTGGATAGAATGGCCATTTAGAGGAAGAAATCTATATATGGAAGGGAAAAAATCATGAGTTCAATTGCAGACATGCTGAATTTAGGTTCTAGTACAATATCCAGGTAAAAATGTTCACTCAACAGTTGGAAATAAGGGCTGGGCACGGTGGCTCACGCCTGTAATCCCAACACTTTGGGAGGCCGAGGCGGGAGGATCACTTGATGTCAGGACTTTGAGACCAGCCTGAGCAAGAATGAGACTCTGCTCTATAAAAAATAATAAAACTAGCCAGGTGTGGTGGTGCACACCTATAGTCCCAGCTGCTTGGGAGGCTCAGGTAGGAGGATTGCTTGAGCCTGGGAGTTTGAGGTTGCTGTAAGCTATGATGATACCACTACACTCTAGCCAGGGTGATAGAGTGAGACTTTGTCTCAGAACAAACAAACAAAAAAATTACAGTTGGAAATAAAGGGAAGAAACTTAGGAAAAAGACCAATGATGGAGTTAATGCCATGGGTAACATCAAGACTTGGGTAATGGCTAACCCATTTGTATGAGACGAGAACCCAGGACAGACAATACTACAGGGAAGTCTAACAGTTAAGGAATGGTTACAGAAAGATTCAGAGACAAAAAAAAAAAAAAGACAGGTAGGTCAAAAGGTAGAAAGAACACCAGAGAGAATAAAGTCACTGAAATCAAATGAGGAACTTAAAATGTAAGGGGTTGTCAACACCATCTAATATAATCAAGTAGCCAACCAGGAGAGATCTCAGGAGAGGTTGCAAATGTAAGCAATTTGTAGATCTGGAAGCTGTAAATGGATTGCTAAGATCACTAGCATACATAGCAAGTGGAATTTTAGAAGACATGTGAATGCTTTAACCATCAAGCTTTGGTTTTGTTTAGTCTCATCCAATAACTCCAAATACAAAGACCTGAACATAAATGAGTAACGGTGGTTGGCAAACTCGTTTGCCTAACTGCAGCTTAGTTTATCGAGGCATAAGCAAGAGAGTGAAGGACACTGAGTCCCAGATTAGAGTCACCTCAGTCCTAAAGAAAAGTGTAGAATTCCAAGGTGCCCTGAGACAAAAGCTATGATGTTCACCTGGAACAGTTATGATAATAAATCTAAACTTCACCTCTAGATGTAGTTAATTCCTGTTAATGTAGTTGGGGGGCTAAGGGTGCCCCCCGTTCTTGATGTGCATCTTTTAGGTAGTTGATAGAACCAAGTTGACGACTTAAGGCTGCCTAGTGAGGTTCTATTTCTTCTAACCCACCTAGATTTGGACTTGTGATCTGGGGAGGAACGGGTCTCCTTGGCACAAAATATTGACAAAATGCATTATATATATAACCCGAACCTAATCTTCCCTCTTGGATGTTGGTGGTCTTAATATTGGTCCCTGGCGACTTACAATCAATAGATGTTTAGTTAAGCAATTCACTTGTTTTGGAGTAGCAGTTATTGTGTGGGCAATGGGTATGTGGCCACTTCCGCAATAACCCCACGTCTCCTGACGGAGTGAACATTACAATCACATATTTGTTGCTATTAGCTCGTGAGATGCTGGAAACCAATTTTGAAAAGCAAGTAATAAAGCACCACATAAAAAATAATGGTGTAATTACTTCTTGGTCAGGTAAAACCTACTGTGACGATAAAAACCAAAGGGAACCCCAAGCATCGTAAGTGGGTTTGCTGTAAATTTGACACTGGTTCTGACCTTCAGCAAGGAAAAGGTTTGAACCCACCCACCTAAGCCAGGTACAGAAGACTCTTTGTGTTATAGATCTTTACCAAGTCTCTGTTGAAAAGCACTTAAATGAATTTATCTCATAATGCTTATGTCAACTCTCAAGAGCTAAAGAGATTGGATTAGTCACGAAATTACTGACCCAAAGGCTTTCAGATTCTCATCTGAATGTAGGTCCCAAAGAAAGGGGGGCTGGAAACAGTAACGGACAGCAATTGCCATGCAGATATAATTTCTTCTTTGAATGTAGAAGATAAAGAAGGGGGAGGGGCCTAATTGGAACTTGGACCACACTGTCCAGAGAAAGTGAAGGCAATGCTGGCTATTGCTATTGACCTGCAAACACACCCTGCTAATCCACCAACCTAAACAGAAGAAACCAATCAGCCTCCACCTTCAGGCTCTGATTCTTTCACTTGTCATCCCAAGTACTAGAGGGGCTTTCCTAGTCCACATGGAATACTGTGGGGATAGGGATGGGAGAGAGGCTTAGCCAAAGTTATGCCAAGAACTTTTAAGGATGACATGGCACAGTCCATACCTAAGGATATCATGATTAACTTTTCATTACTGCTGCTTTGGGTTATTTCCAGCTTTGGGGAAGACTTGTAGTTGATACCTCTGTTTAGTCCATCTAATAGTTGCACATGGTCCTTCTGCAGTAGGTGCATCCTGAGCAGATGTTAGGACAGGATGCTATTGGAGGTAGCACTAGTCATGGCACATGGTGAAGGAATAGTAGGCTAATTTTTACTAATAAAAATGACTTTTGTATGTTAAATTCTCAATGACAGTGGCTTGAATGGAGATATAAGTTCTTGTACACTGATGGTTGGTTAGACATGGGTACCAGCTTTCTGGAGGGCAGATTGGCTATCTATGGGTGGGGAGGGTGAGAGACTAAGCTAGAGGCTGGATGGGTCTTCACTAAGGTCAGACTGTCCCCAAAAGTAGGCCCAGTGGCCACAGAAATGATTTTGCCAAGATTTTGCCACACCAGTCACATCGTCTTGTCAGCCTGCAGAAACACTATCTAGTGTGACAAGAAGACACTGTTCCTGCTGAGACGCCTCTGGACCTCTTTTTCCTTCTAACTGGAATTAGAGACTAAAGTTCCCCAAACTGAATCTTCAATTTCTCTCTATAGTGATGGGCACAATGGTCCTGCTTAAAACAAACAATAAATGGAAACAAGGAAAAAGTGACTGACCTTCCTTCCATGATCTCTCTCTACCACCTTCCTGCCCTTATTGAAGGCTGGTGAATTTAGCAGGAATGAAAATACATATTTAGCTCCATCTGTGGAATTCACTTTGCCTGAGGCCACCATGTCAGATATTGTTACTGGCTTTTTCAGAGGGCTGGGACATATCTGCAGGGACAGAGATCAGCTTGATAAACTGCTGACCTGTTCCCAAATGGAAAATTTTTGTGATTATATTGGGACAATAGCTAGCATGACCCTTTAAGGACAAAATCAAACATACCGGATTGCATTTTACAAAAGCAACCAAAACAACTTTTAGATACCAATACATTCTTCTAAGTATCCCTTCTAACTCTGGAATTAGCAACTGGATCTTGATGCCGTCAGGTAAAGGGGCAAGAGCACTTCTATTCACTCAAATTCATAATTTTATTGGTGCAAAAAATCTTTCCTTTGACAGCAAACACAGTCAAGCTTGGAGAGCCTAAGTGATCCCTGTAAGATCAAACAGCTAGTTAGCAGCTGAATCACAACTAAACTCAGATATTGAAATCCAATCCACCCCAGGTCCTTTGCGTCATTCTTCCGTGTAAGCCTGATTGAAAATTAAAAGGCTCATTTGTCCAAGTGGTACTGAGCATTTTATTTTTGCTAACTTATTTTTTCTTCAACACCCCAATAGATTAGTATTCCTATTTCACAGATGAGAAAACTGAGGCTGCTAGTCTGTGGGTGAGACTTTGGCAGGCAATGGAAAGAAGTATGATTGAATTGCATCTATGGAAAAAATACCACATTAAACCTACCCTCCAGATAACATCTTCATATACACGATCCATCTCCTATAACTGCTGGTCAATTCAAAGCCAAAGGACTCTGCCATTGTGTAAAACAAATACCAACTGCAACGAAGACTAACAAAGGTTCCCCAGACGCTGAGAGTATCATAGAGCATGTCTACAAATTTATCCACAATTTTTAAAACCATTGCCAAGTTGTCCTTTAAAATCTGTTTTGCAAAAACCCCTGAGATGAAAAACAACATGTTCTGACTTTACCTAAATTCTTGCAATGGAAATGAGATAAGAATATTATAGCCCATAATAACTGATGTACAGTTACTATGTGCCAGAAACTGTAGTGAGCACAGTGTCATAAATCATTAATTCTTAGCCGTCTCTATGTAGTCTGTACTTTTATTGTCACTATTTTTTACAGATAAGGAAAGACCCTCAGAATGACAGAGAGGTGGCGGATCTTGCCTGAGTTTCACAACAGTAAGAGCTGAATCAGGATTCAAACTCAGGCAGTCTGTCTTTACTGCCCACTCGCCTATCTGCCCTTTCTACTGGACAGCCCCTGTGGAAGCATTTAGCTAATACATTGGACAGGACGACGTTATCTTTCCCTTCAGGGCAACACAGAAGAAAACAAATAATAAAAGATGCCTCGAACAAAAATATCTGGCTTCGACTTGAAAAGTAGAAATGTATATCCACATACGCTATCTAAAGACTTGACTCAGTAAGATACAAGTTTAAAAAAGGAAACTTTCCAAAATGGATCACACTTAAGCACCAAACCATTTTCTGTGAAATGTATGGTGGTGATGTCACCCATAACAAAGATGAGAAATGACACACACTTTTCCGTTATCACCTTCCAGCTTGTTTAATCTCACCTGGCAAGTTTTCCTTAATCAAGTAACTTGCAAATGGCATGGAATCTTGAGGCAGCTCCGGATAACTTGGGTGGAATTCTGATATGCTTCTTCATTAGCTGCTCAGACCCCAGAGATGAGAATAAAGCCACTCTTCCTGGGGAGTCTTTTAACTGAAAAACTAATCTTAATTGAATGCACACATCAGTTAACTATCTTCGGATTCACAAACCATTAATGCCCCATTTTCACAGAGTGTCTTGTCTTCTTTCTGGCTTGTCTAAAGGCTGGCACTCTCAGGGCTGTGCTTAGGGGAATGTGGGATTCAGCAGGAATGTGGAGGAGACAAGAGAGAGAAGAAGCGAGCATATTAAGCACTTGTCTTCACAACCAAACGAGTGTTCTGGGGCTGAGCAGTGAGCACAGCAAATAATGCTGCCCTTGCAAAATTGACATCCTCCCATCACCGCTCTGAGGCAATTGCAAGGGAATCACAAATAATGCCATTCTGCCCTCTGAATACCAGTTAAGCAGGCTTCAAATGTGCCTACTGAGGGAAGACAAGGCTTGCCAACGGAGTCTTGCAGATGTAAAAGGATGGTATAATGATAAAAGGAGGAGGGAAGAAAACTAATTGCAGATTTCCCTCCTGAAATATTTGGACTGTTCAGAAGTTCCACTTTTCTTTCTCTCTCTAGAGCAGAAGGGCACAAGCATGGGTTTGAGGTGAGTCCCCCAAACAAGCTTGGCAAGTTGCGGCCCATAGCATGGCAAGTTCCTGTGGGAGAGAGCCTAGATTAACTGCTCCCTCTATGCCAAGAGAAGCAAGCTTCTTAAGGAAAGATTATATCAGCTGTACCTCTCAATGTGCATGTAGCCTCTTAAAGTCAGAAGGGTATAAGATTATGTATCTCTGATGATGAATGCATTACATATAATTAGACTTTGTAAAAGATGGAAGCATATTTAAGTTCTCATTGCATTTGGAACTATCTGGATCCTATCAAAATTTTAAATGAATTGTCATAAAAAATATTGAAAACCATCAAGAAGATCCATTTCCCAAAATATGCAATGTCATCTTTTTAGATATCCTGCTTTTGCTTGGGAAATAAACTAAGAATCTGACAGTGTTCCCCTTGGTCAAGATTCTTAAACCAATGGTGAGTATGATTTCATAAACACAGAGAGGTTCCTGACTCACAACAGTCTTGGGACTTGGCTCACACTTGACTCAAAATAGATCATGGGACTCTGGTGTTGAAGGCACCAAATCAGGTCATTTGAATACCAGACCATCCACCTTGAAGTGAGATCCACACTTGGTAGGAAACAGTGTGAAAGTTGGCTCCGGTACACCTGCTAGCAATGCCATTAGTTGTGACATAAGCCCATAAGCTCCCATTGAGGTTAGGATTTGGGGAAAACAAGTAATAGTCTTATAAGAAGGACATAAACATACACTGAATAACAGCAGTTATGAGTTTCCTTTACGTGGCAGGAATATTTTCTTGGCTTTGAGATTTAGCATAGCAACAAGAGAAGCTGAGCATGACACTTCTCTGAGTTTCATTAGCCTGGCCAAATAGTTAGAGGTCTGGGCAAGGTAAACTAACTTTCCTACATTTGTGCTGAAGTGGAGGTGCCATAGATGTGTCCCAATCCGAATATTAGGTTATCTTTCTTCATGATGACAACAACATCGAAACTTTATAGAGAGCCTCTTTTGTAGTCAGTACTAGGGAGCACTGAATTTTATGTCCCTTAGGACATAGGAGGTTGTAGTTAGCATAACAGCAGTGAATCTAACATTGATGCTCTGTCAAAAATCATTTTATGGAGGCCAAAGAGAGGTTGGGCAAAAAGAAGATGCACTCAGTTACAGATACATGAACAATGAAAGAGAAACTAAAATCAATTCTGTAAACAGCAAAAGTCAAAGCATCATTTGTGTCATTAAGCACCTACCATTATGATATTCAAACAATAGGATATTTACCGAAATATCAGATCAATCCTTAAAGGAGAGCTGTTCCCAATGGGGTTTATTTGTGGTCCTCTGTCCAACATCCATTAGACAGGGTCCCTGTCCTTAGTAGAGTGGGCTCAAATAAATGGTAAGAGAGGAAATAGATTCCATTCGCCCTGTTTACTTTATTAGTATTGATTTCTGAATTCCCTCCAATCTATTTCCTAACTGGGCAGATAATACACATTTAGTACCACAGGTAATTATCCAAAATGAATCCAGATTGCAGTTGGGTGATAAGAAAAAAGAGAGAGGCCACTGATAGATTAAATACTTATACATTAAAAAGTATGGCTGATTGTATTTATATATATACAAGAGCTTTAATATGCTCACTTTATGGCTAGATATAATTTCCTAGGCTAATTGTAAGTTCATGTATATACTTGGACATATTTTATTTCTACTATTCTATATTTTATAGCAGTATTTTATAGTGCAAATAATGAAAACAAAATCATTTCAATTTTTTAAAAAAGTCTGCCTCCTGTAAAAAGGAATCATTTAGGACAATTTCTTTAAATCTTCAAAAAAGGTTAGAACATTTAGTTACCAGAAATTACAATGGTTTTAAAAGCATCAAAGTTAGAAAAGAGAGCAAAGATTGTATCACTATAAACATATATACAAAACAACTGAAATACCTAGGAATAGTAAATGGATAAATAAATATAGTAAATCCACACTGTGGGAGATTATGCAGTCTTTTAACATTATGTTTATGAAGAAGTTTTAATGCGTGGGAAAATGCTTATTAGGCTATGTGGAAAAAGCAGGATATAAAACCATGTTTGTATAAACACATACACAGTATAACCACAAATGAAAAAAAAATCCATATATATTTGTTATGCATAGACAAATATGAAAGAAATATATGAAAATGTTATCAGTGGTTATTTCTGGGTGATGGGAACTAGATGATTTTAACTTTTTAAATTCTATCCTGTTTTCCTTGAGACTTTCTATGATTAGCACACATTATTTTTATATCTAAACAAGTATTAGAGAGATAGACAGATAGACAACTTGGATTGAATGGAAGGTTCGACACGTTTTGTTTGCCACTGGCTCGTAATGATCTGAGGGCAGTCACATGCCAGGGACTCCTGTGCTGGTGGCTCTTTGGAAACCTGCCCATTTGCAGGCAGGGTGAGTTTTCTGCAAAGTCCTACCAGATGAGTCCAAGAGTTAGACTCTCAAGGATCATCACACTTTTAAAGAAGGTATATGGTGATAAAATATCGAAGTGCTTCACAAGACAGCACAGTGGAGTGGATAAAAGGATAATTTCTGGAGTCAGACAGTCTGGCTGTGGCTCTTCCACTTACTATTTGAGTAACTCTGGCAAACAATCTCTCTATGCCTCAGTTTCCTTATCTGTAAAATCAGGACAGTAAAGTATCTACTTCAGAGAGGAGTTAGGGGATTAAATGAGTGAATATTTATAAAACACTTAAAACAGTAAGATACATAATAAGTACTTAAAATATTTGTTCAATGAATAAATAAAATTCTGACTGTATTCATCAGACCAAAGTTACAAATGAAGAAATGGACATGGTCAAAATATTTGTAAAACATTTGAGTAAAACATTTTGTAAGTTTCTGGGACAAGGGTATAATTGCTGTTGAACTTAAGCCAACACTCAGGATTGTAGTGGTTTTAGATGGTTTTTCTGTATTTGCCAAAGATCTGTCCAACCATGCATGTCTACCCAGAATGAGGATGCTGCTGCTGCTAAGGTTCAATAGAATAGTTACTATGTGCCTGTACTAGTAATTTGTTGTGTTTTGTTCACTATCCTATATTTAGACTCTAACGAGACACATGAAATAAATAGGTATGCAATGGTGTGTACTGAATGAAAAAAATGAATGAAAGAAGGACTTCACCACAGCTGTATCAAGTTGTCTAAACATGGGCGTATTTCCACAAAGAGGCCATTGTTAAACGAACTTTCCCTCTTAGTAAGCCCTAGGGTTGAAGGATCAAATGCCTTAGAATCTAAAACTTTTTACTATTATAACATGGAAACAATGAGATGGCAATATCAAAAGAGCATGCTAATGAAAAAATTATTTATTCCAAGAAAAATAATCACAGCTCAGCACTTGAACATCTTCAAGGATCCATTTCCTAGGGAATCCGCAGGGATGGGGAGAGTGTTAGAAGTGGAGATACCAAGGTAAGAGCATCACCAATAAAGGGAAATAGACAGCTCATCTCACTAGTTCTGCAATTTTCTCCTACCAGGTAGAGCATGACAAGAGAATGTTAAAGTAACTGAAATCAAGGACAGTACTTCAAATAAGAACACTCTCTAATAGTCAATTTTACCGTAATAAATTTCATTATCGAGAGTAGGAGGAACACAACTGGTCTTAGATACTATCCATTGTTTTGTATGCATTTCAAAGTTACCCTTCACACATCTAACTTTTAAATTTACAGTGTAACTTTTAGCATTTTGTGTAGGTCTTGGCTCCAACGCAGCAAAAAAAAGAAGTGAAATGTCCCACGGTTGTAAAATCTTGATAAGTTCTCCATGTCACTTTTTTCAAATGTGGAACTGCTCAAACCACACAGATAATTATAGATGACCAGATTGTAACTGTTTTATTGCTTCTTTTCCCCCATAAATTTTAATTTTGGAAAGTTAAGTGAAAAATGTGGTTTCAATTTCCTACAAATTGCACACAATTTGGTTTTAACAAGAAAATAGAAAGAAAGGGTATGTTCTTTAAAGTGAATTATGAACTAGAGTTTGTTTTCGCTCGCTCAACACCACAAGAATAATAAAGCACAAAATTTAGAAAAGATGCCTTACAAAATAGAAATCATGAACTGTAGTAAAAAAGCAGAAACTAATTTTTTTTATCTAAACAGGGTTTAAGCAATCTAACGGGATAATACGATTGAGCTAGGCTTTCTCCCTCTGGTGAAGCAAGCTCAAGTTGAACAGGAAAGGAAGAAAGAATGAAAGGAAGCAGGAGTAGAAGCCGACAGCCTTAATGCACGTACAACAGGAAATCTCTTAATAAGGAAAGTCTGTGCACATCCCCATCTTACTCTCTCCGAAAGTGCCACCGACAACAAAAGAGCTACTAAAAACAATTAATACTGAAATCATTTAAACACGTACCTAGAAACAGGACAAAATACAAGAATGTATAAAGGGATTTTTAGTGGAAAGAAATTACAGCCTTCTGCAGGGTTCTGGCTATAATTTTAGAGTCAGACCAACATGCTTTTGCTATTCAAGGTAGTGGTCTGCTACAAACTAGCATGTTAAAGACAGGAAACCCATGAAGTGTCTCTACCACACCAAAACCACCAACTGGAAAGCAAACAATGACATCAATCAGCCAGCTATTTTTTTCTCCTTTGTGCCAAACTTTGGGTTGAACCCATTCTTTTCTTCCTTCAATTGACGATGGCTTTCACCTTATTAGCAATGTGGACTATCTCTATGTGTTGGGCAAAAGTAAACTATGTAGGTAATAAACTATTTCACCCAAATTGTCGATCTCCATTGATCAAATTCTCCATGGTCCGTGTTACTTAATAGCACTACCATAGATTTCTCAAATTTCTACTTCCAAAAATGTTTATTTTCCGACACATTGTGACAACCACAAAGACCACCTGTACTGAGTATACCATAAAGAAAGCCTGCACAGACTAAATGTTAACAAGAATACCTGGTAAAATATTGCAGCCAGCCCTAGGTTTTCTTTTCTGGACAAAACATAGCATTTGCTAATAACTTTTCTAACCAGGGTTGAAGTTGCAAGTGTAGAGTGCCTTTGACTGTAAGAACATGGAGTTCTGGCTTATGAGTCCAGCCATAAACTGGAACTTGGCAAACTTGAAGTATTACTCATTGATGAATAATACTATTTGTCAAAACTACAAACTTCTGGTCAGCTACATATTTTACATATTACTTACTGCACGAAACTCTAGCAGAAGTTCACCATCCTAAATAGTCTTTGAAGTCTCCACAATTAACAAGAGATGATTTACTGTCTTGAAATACAAAAGCTGACTTTTCCCACCCAAAAGTTAATAAATCTCTGGTGTTGATGAAAGGCCATTCCCTACCTGTAGCAATCAAGTTATGCAACCCTCAGGCAATAACTTTTCATTGAGCTCAGGCCTGGCTCACCACAGTATTCACATATATCTCAGTCCCAACTACTCAACTGGCAATGCGGTCTGATTGCAATGATGTTGCAACAGAATGGAGGATTTCATAGCAAGACATTCAAAAACTTCAATAATCTAAGAATTCTCACAAGGGTATTTTGAGGAGGAAGCAAATAAGAAGGCTGGAGTATTTTTCATTCATTCATTTATTCTTTCAACAATTTATCCATAAAAGTCCCCTAAGCCTGTGCCACCCACTTTCACCAGCCTTATTTCCAAATCTATGACATCAGATCAAAAACTCCAACCTTACCTAAGGGGGACCCCCAAATATTTGACTTACTGTTATAAGCACCTTATTTCTCTCTAAAAAGTGTCTAGGTGACACTGGGCAAATATAGAAAACTCTACTCACTTCATTGCAAGTAATTACAATTGCAAATAATTTTTCTTATTCAAAATTGAATTCAAGCGAATGCTCAGGATTTTCCATAGCAAGGCGAATAGAATAAAAATACCCTAAATGTCCTCAAATCTCTCATGAAGCAGGGGGAGAGAAAGAGTTAAGAGGGCAGAGAAGAACAATGCATGGGATGAGTTTGGGAAATCAATTGCATGTGAATCCTGGAATACTGCAGAACGCATTCTGACTAAGAGGTAAAAGTAAAGGGGTGGAGTAGAGTTTTTCTTATTATTTCTTATGTAACTTTCTCATGAACTAATGTTTTATTGGTTTCTTCACATGTAAAGACTGCCCACTGCCCATTTTTAAGAGACTGGAGCTCAATAATTAGGGAGAAAGCAGAAAACTCACATTCAAAGTAAAATCCTTCCTGCCCTCAGTTCCCTAGCTAAGTCCCCTCCCCACTTCTCTATTCCCTGGGCTGCCTTCCCCCTAGCCATTTACCCAGATTTCTACCAGAGCATTTTATCACCTTGATTTGCATTATACACCAACATAGCCTGCCCTCTGTTCCTATCTGCTGTGCACCAGATTCCTATCCCTAAGGCTTTTGCACAACACTTTGCACACAGCTGACATTCAATAAAAGACAGAGAATGAAATTCAAAAGACCAACAGACTTCCTTCTACTTTAGGAAGTCCACTTTATTTCCAAAGTCCTAAACTTTTATTGAGATTGGCTAGTTGAAGGTCTAAAAGCAAAAAGAAAGACAGGGATTGTGAAGGCATTTTGAGGTATTTGATGGACTTGGAATTCTTAAGGAATTTTTTTTTCAAAAAAGGCTGAGACCAATAAGGGACTCTCGTATAATGCCTGGCACAAAGCAGGTGCACATTTATCAGCTGAGCACAAGCGTACTGGCAACAGAAGCAAGAGGGAGGGGAAGGGGCTTTATGGAGAATGGTTGACATGGGGAGATTTTGGGAGACTGATCAGGTAGTTTGGGACAAGGCCTATCAGTAGAAGTGAGCACTAGTCCTCAAATATCAAGCCATAGTTTGGTGAAAGATCACCTAACAGTCACCTGAGATTCTAAATGAAAGAGCATAGATAAAGAAATCTGATGGTGAGGTTGACATGCTTGAAGCTCTAGCACAGCGTGGGGGGGGGGTTGGAGAGGCAATATATGTAACCCTAACAATATTTGTACCCCCATAATATAATGAAATAAAAGAAAAGAAAAAAAAAGACATCTGATGGTTTTCCTATGGACAAAAAGCAACGTGTAAAAATCAGATTTTTCTTTTTAAATTCTCTCTTTCTGAAATTTCTAACCTGGCCAAAATGTCTATGGTACTTTAACAGCTTAAAAGCTTAGGAGCAAACCCTAGTAAGTTTTGGAGTTGGCCTGGACTCCTGACTTACTGAGTGTGTTGGACCCTCGAAGTAGGTTCACACTGGTGGGTCATGGTTAAGCCTCTCAGATCCAGGCTCTGATTCTAGCAAGCCCTTTCCCTCCGGCCAAATCTCAACCACAGCTAAACTTTCCCAGCCTCTGGAGACGAAGTGTTTGGGCTGCCTTCTGACCAAGTATGAGATTTTTTTTTTCTCTCTCTTTATGAGATAGGCTATAGAGCCTTTCCCAGGGTAATCAGTCATCTTGACTGGTGGCCCCAGGAAGAGGCAGATAAAACTGGGAGATTCTAGATCAATGGATTTGTTTGGTAAAATCACTGAACCCTGCTGAGACAAATTTGATTTGGTTTTACTTTTTTTATATTTTTTGCCCTTTTTTATTGAATGACTTACTCATTCTTCAAAAATTATTTAGAATATTTTACTTGAACTCCTTCCTGATTAAAAACGACCTCTTAAAGTATAAATGTAATGGTTTCCTAAATTTTTCTTTTATTCAACCATCCATCAATCCACTCATCTGACCTTTTCCTCTCTGCCAGGCATTGCGCGTGTGGTGCCCAGGGTGCAAACTCTCTCCTTCCAGCTGCCTATTTTCTCATCTCCCCCAGAGTATTTGGTAAATAAAGAAATATATAAATGAATGCATTAAAAATGAATTAACCAAATAATGAAGTGGAAATATGCAAACGGGAGAAATGAGCGGAGTAGTGCGAAACTTAGACATGTGCCCCGTGGTCTGTATGGCATACCAATTTAGGATACTTTGCCACAGATGTGAAATGTGGACATTCATTGGCACTAATTCGTGGGGCCTTGAGGTTGCAGTACTGAACATACAAGACAAAGTTGGTGGGACTTTTCTGTAGAAAACATGACTTCTGACCCAGATTCTCAGAAAAGAAGATAAAGTGGGCTCTTTCCAAATACCCTGTCACCCTGCACAGGCCGGGGGCCAGGAGCTTGCCTCCTCATGCCTAAAATGGAGCAATGCTTTGCTCAGTCCAGACCCACATGTCAGTGTGGTGGGGCAGATGACAAGGCCACATATCTGCTCGCAGAGTTTGAGAGCAGGGAGGGGCTCATCCAAGGCTGTAAAAGGCATGTGGTACACACATGCGTCCTACATTCTCTAAAGCGAAGGTGGAGTTGTATGCTGGGTAGCCCACAATAAACAATATGATGCCACCCTAACTATCTCCCTTCCAGGCTTACTACCCCACACTCTCATTTCTGCAAATGCTTATAGCCTCCCTTCCACTGTATCAAGCTAGACTTCCAACTTTCTCTTATTACAAGAGTCAGTGAGGAAAAGTACAGGATTAATTGAAATTTGAGGAAATCAGACCTTAATTTCCATTAAGGCAGGAACTGTGCCAATCTTGTACATGGTATCTCCAGTAACTAACATATGGAAGATGATTAATAAATAGTTATTGAATAAAAAATGCTCAGGCCACAATGCAACATTCCCATTACCTTTGAGCCTAAATACTGAAGATCATGCCATTTGCTCCAGAGCCTGGATGGACTCTAAAGCCAGTCTGCCTGTGTTAAAATCCTGGCTCTGCCACTTTCTAGTTGCATGACCTTGAGCAAATTGTGAACCCCTCTCTTTGACCCAGTTTCTTCATTTGTAAAGTGGAGATAATAATAGTACTTGTCTCATGTTTTCTACTTTAAAGATTAGATGTCTAAAATTATGTTGAATGCTTAAAACAGTGTGTGCCTTTTAAGTATTAGCAGCAATAGCTATTGTTATTTATTGATGAGAATCAGGAAATTTATGCGTTCAACAAACATTTTTTGAGCATCTATTCTAGGTCAGGCATAGAACTAGGCACTGGAAATACACTGGTAAACTAAACAGAAATAGACTGTTACATAATCACTTCACAGATTGAGAACTACTTAAGGTCCTTAATAATAAGAACTACCATTTCTTGAGTTCTTAACGTGCACCATTTATAATGTGCTAAGTGCTCTGCTCATATTATCTATTTCAATCATCACAACAAACTAGTGAAGAACATATGCTTCTTTCCTCCACTATTCAGATAAGAAAATAGAGGCTTAAGTGGTAAAATAAGCTGTCTAAGGCCAGAGAGCAAGGTCTTGACTCTCAATCCACTCATTCATTCAGTAGCTACTGGGTACTGTTGAATATAGGCTCTGAGCTGATGGCAGAGAACTAGTACACACAGGAAAATCACAGTGACAGCCACAAGTTTGTTTTTCAATAACCAGCCTGTCTCAAATTAAAAGAAGCACACAACAGAGAAGGATTATAATAGATTAGCTATGATATGACATTTATCTTCATGAATTACGAACAACAATATGAAATAACCAACAGAATGGTGAGACTTCATTTTGACAATGTTTGCCAACAAGGAGAAAACTAGCATTTTAAAACAATTCAAATGCATCTGCCATTTACAAAGCATCAATGATTAAAAAAAAAACAACAGATGAGCTATTAGAAAAGTAATCTTAATGTTCTTTTTAATTCAAGCACTACAGAAGCTAGGCAATCATTGTTGCAATTAATTGCTTTCTTGTTGCCTGCCACTTTCCTTTCATTATGAGAAATTAAAGGACAGAAGCAAATTATACAATATATATTTATTCAAGCTGAGATGACTTGACATCATTTATTGTATTTGTACTTCTCAAACATTGCCTGGGTATTCTTTTAAAACTAAAATTCCTCTAGCTCCAAACTGACTTAGCATACTCCCTGCAGTGCTGTACTTGGTAATCATGACTCAAAAATGTAGAGCTAGAAAAAGCTGAGATAATATGTTGTCACTCCCATATTTATCACCATATTTCCTGAATCATCCAGCTTCGTAATGATGATTTCTTTCCATTCTTTGCACTGTTTGGCAACTACATGTTTTGTGAATACCTAAAACGCTTATAAATATTCTCTTCCCTTGCAGCCGATAAATCTTTAAAATTAAAAGACAAAGTTAAAATGACTTGTGCACTTCACCAACGTCTCCACTAAATGTACCATACATCTCACAATTTCAATATTCACAGTTTAAGACTCAGTGATGACTTTCAATCTTACTATGTGGATAAAGAAGGAGGGGTATGCTTTGCAGTTTATTGAAAGCTATTTTGGGAGTTAGTCTTGATGGTGAGATGTCTTAACTCTTTCTGCCGCTCCATCCTTCCCCCTCCATCCACCTTTATTGACACTAGGCATCAGCCTCTTGTTTCATAGGATTTTTTTTCTTTTAGAGTCAGAAATGGAGAGACAAATGTTACAGAAACAACAATTTCAAGGATCTGGTGCAATGACATGGATCAATGCTTATTGAAATTTCAGGAAGCTTGATCTGTTGAGAACATAGTCAGCTGGTATGGCTCATATTTCTAGATAATGATCACAGAGTGGCTGGGGGATGGGATAGGGAGAGTGAAGCTTCTGGGCAAATGATAGCATGGCTTTAGCATTGGGGAGAAGTCCAAAGATACTTGGAAACCAAAACACGTTTACCTGGGGGGTGCTGTGTAGGCTCACAGTGCTATCCATTTGAATATTGTACAAATTCTAATGTACAAATGGCTATTTAAAGAAGCCCTCCTGCCCTGCCAGTGCACTCTACCAGATCACCCTGTCTATCTCTTTCCTAATACTTTTACCAATCTGGTAATTATCTTATCTGCCTCTTATCTGGTATATTGCCTTCCTTCCCATACTAGAATACAGGTGTCTTGAGGGCAAGAGCTTCACCTTTCTGGGTCACAGAACTTAGAAGATGCCTGGAACATAGCGAGTACTCAAAGCTTTTTTATTAAATTGGAATTTGAATATTTTTGCACCCTCCCCTTCAAACACAATAACGTGAGAGCAAAATAGTATGTTTCCCCAACACTACTTATAGGATAATCTTAAAATCTGGAAAGAACCTAGAATTCTTCAGCAATGAAATGCAGTCTGCCATTTTAAAGCATTACTGTGATTGCCAAGTTGGTTTGCCATTAAAGGCTGGAAATTACACATGAATTTATAAATTCAGGGTTATCACAAATCAAAAATTCATGACTTATGCACATGAATTTCAAAGTTTCAGGCCACATGTATGGACAGATTTTGCTCAGGAACAATAATATCCCTGCCTCATCGAAAAATTGTCCTAAAATATAAAACAATGCCCCGTTAAAGCAAAAGCCAACATATTCCACGGGCCAAAGTGGCATAAATGTATTGTTTTCAATTTAGTGACTTAACAAGAAATACAACAGATACATGCTTCTTCAGCCAAGACAGGAATTCCTTCCAAACACGAGAACCCATTATATAAGATGAAGATCCGCTTGGTCCCTAAATGAACCACACAGCATAGGAATTGTCATTAGCTACTATAAGGCAATGAAGAACTTATAAAGCCAGAGCCAATGTGTTATTAAGACCAGGCACGGTGGCTTTAAGGCAATATAGATTTCTGAGCTATTTATTTATTTATTATTATTATTGCAGGTCCCACTCTCCCAGCTGCAACAATTCCAACTCTGCAGGACCCATGTAACAAGGCGATGGTATCTGAGAAATAATGAGCGAAGGAATGCTGTTCTTTCTTTCAGAGCAATCTCAGGTGCGATCTTATACCGTAAAGGACTGGATCAATACTCCCAGCAGCCAGCCGCTCGATACCCCCTGAATTATTGCTTCATTTTTCTTCTTATTATAGATGAGTTGTGTTATTATTTTCCCCAAATCAATATTTTACAACCTTTTTTATCCGTTTCTCCATAAATTTTGTGATTACTTTAAACTGGGAATTCCGGTACACTAAATAAGATGCAGTATCTGAAAGGGACAGAATGTACTGACATGGTTTTTTGTTTTTGTTTTTGTTTTACTCTTTTAGACACAATGCCTTGTTTAAAGGCACATCATAATCAATAGCCGAAGAAAAATTTTCACGAAGAAAAGTTTAACATAACCCTGGGCTTGCAAAATAAAAGTGCAAATCCTTTCAAATTGCAGCAGCCCAAACAGCACAAAGCTGAAAAACACAAAAGGAGGCGCGATTGATCAGCACTTTGCATCTGAAATTTCATTCCTGATGCTTTTTCTCCCCTCCAGTTAAAGGGCCAATGCAATTCCCTTAAATTGTTTCTCACAAAGGAGATAACTCTATGCACCTTGGAGAGATTTAATTGGCTTCTATAGCTGTCTCCTGCTAAGTGTTTAAAACATCAGCAAATCAAATCATGTAAACTCATATCCTGTTCGGCTGTCGGTTTGCTCCAAGCTTGATTATTTAGATGTTAACATTAGCAGCGCCTACACTTAACGCAAGAGATCAGGAATATACTCCCCTCCACGAGTTCCGGGATGACTTGAGTTAATTCCGTGCTTCCTATGAAATAATGTGTGTTATTTGGCAGAGAATGCTCAGTGGTAACTAAATAATCATTACAGTGCAGCCAGTGGTAATTACATGGTAATTCACATTAGCTTCATAATAAGCACTGTATTTTTCACTATATCCATCTGAGAATGAAGCAGAATCATAGCCTTTCATTTCTTTTTAATGCCACCCAAAATAAAAATAAAGTAAAATCATTTTAAGGGCAGGAGGACAAGGAATATAATCCTGGTAAATTAAGCTATGGATTTCACTAAAGAAATATTTAAATCCATTAAGTCTAATTAGATATGACATCCCAGAATTCACAAACAGTAGTTCCAATAAACTCATTAAAAATTTTTTGCGGTTTCTTTAGAAAATGGGAGAATATTATATTACAGGCTGTTATATTACATTACGGTTTTATAATTTTATATGGGCTCTTCTCTTTTTATGTAAAAGCCTATGGAACTTTATAAGAATAGTTCTGCTTAAATCAATGAGTCTTAAACAACAATGTGCTTCTTGTAACATGTACTTAATAATGCAATAAACTATTCTAAGTAGTATAGAATAAAACTAGAAGCATTTTATTCTGATTGGCTGAAAGATCCCGGGCTATAGGGGCTCAATTCCTTATAGCATTACAGTGCACAATTTACACCCAGATCTCCATTTACATACATATTATTTAATTTGGGCAATTATGAAGTCCCCAAAGCACTTTTCTATTACCACCTGGACCCTTAGATGGGTTCACACCACGAATGCATCATGTATAAGTGTACGAAGTAGTATTTTGAGTAGAAAGCAGTGGGAACAACTTTAATTGAATACTTATATTAGTGGATTAAATTAGGTCTGTTTTTAAATGAGCTACCCTTAATTAGCTGCAGTTGGGAAAGCAGAATAAATAATTTTACTTTTTACTCTACTTATTGCATTTAGCATCGATGGACAACTGGCCCTTTTTTGGCTTTTCACCAACAATTGAATGCCTTTTTAAGATGAAAAAAAAATCTCTTTTATTTGAATTCTAACATAAGTCCCAAATAAGGTTTAGAGCAGAAATCCCATACACGATCTTGATTTTTTATGAATTAGGATATGCCGCTAATACAGTGAATGACACCTTGCTCGCCTCTACCTGCAGTACAAGCCTGGCAACAATTCCTGCACTCATTCATCGTCAGCCAGCCTGCCTGTCGGGCATCAAACAGGAACCGAGACGCCTGTCCGAGCCAGGCACACAGCAGAGATCTCTTCTCAGGCAGGTTTTAAGCTTGTTCCTGATGACCATCATCTTACAAATACTTCCCTCTCATTGACACTGATGATTTCGCCTCTAAACCCACTAAGCAGATCAGGTTATCACGTCTTATTTCCTCAAGAACCACCTGGGGACTGCAATGTAAAGGCAGAATGGAAGGTCCGCAGATGCCCTGTGGCTAAGAGGGATGCCCTGTGGCTAAGAGGGAGCTTCATCATAGGTCCCCACTGGGCATTAGATCACAAGAGTGCTGCAGGGGACAGTATATCTGGGTAGACCCCATTAAGCCCCTCCCTGATTGGACCCTGGGAAAATGACTCTCTACTCCCCAAGAGGTCTCTCAACAATGGGAGTCTCATTGGTGTCTGACAGATGCCCTGCTCCTACGCCGTCCTTCCACAGAAAGACAAGGATGAAGGAGATGCCCTTACATTGCATAACTCCACTTTACCAACGGTGAAAACGTCACTTGGCTTTTCCCTGGGACTTTGATTTACTCGGAGGTAAAGAAAAGCTTCTTCCTTTGTCAACAGAAAGACAAGGATATAAACGGATCGGAACAACCATGTCCGTGACACCCTTTTTGTAAACAGATCGCATATGGGAAGGCCCAAGGAATCAAGTGTCTACACCACCTCCCCCTTTCCTTGAGAGTGTACTCAAAGATGGATAATCTTAAAGAACTTAAGAAGAGTTTATCAAATGACCATGAGGATCTTGGTTAAACAATTTCCACATATGTTCAAAAATTTGATGTCTTTATGTATTCGTATATTTGGGATATAATAATCACATATTCGTATGATTTGCTCTGTTTCTGTATGGAAATCCATCCTATGTCGCTTTGGGAAGGTGCTTCCCATATCTGAGCCTCAGTTGCCTCTTCTATAAAATATTAGGCTTGGTCCAGGTTCTCTCTAAGGGCCTTTCCATCTCTAAAAGTCAGATTTATAGGAGTTTGTTCTCTTGGATCCTTTATTGATAAGATCCACCATTAACTGGGCACTTACTATATGCCATGCACTGTGCTAAGCTTTTCATACGTATTATCTTATCTTATCCAATCCTCACAGAGATTCTGTGATATATCATGATCCCCATTTTACAAATGAGAAAATGGAGTCTCAGATTGGTTAAGAAACTAGCAAGAAATTGACTGGGCCAGGATTCAAATTGGGATGTGTCGTGATTCCAGAGATCTACAGTCATACAGGCTCACTTAGGGACTGACTATACACAGTGTGGGAACAAGCTCTTGATTGACAGCAGAAGAAAAGGGATCTGATGTAAACATCTAGCACAAATTGAGAAACTTTAGCCAAGTCTTTAAGACTCTGTAAGCCGAGGTTTCATCATCTATAAAGACATCGACAACTTGAGTAACTAGGTTATCTTTAAGGCTCACATCCCATAAATTTATGGCCACATTTTTCAGTCATCCCTTCATACGTTCTTCCATTTGTCAGTCTGACTAGGATTGATTGTGCCCCACTCTGTGCGAGGCACTGAGGATACACTGGCTGAACAAGACAGACAAGGAACCTGCTTTCATGGAGCTTATATGCACCAGTGAGAGACGCAGGTTATACACAGGTAAATGAAAAACAATCCAGATTGTATCAACGAAAGTGCTACATCTAATCAAAGCACCCATGCTGGAGCAGCAGCCTAAGACTCTAGAATCCCCAAATCTAACTGGCAAATTATATCCATGGAAAACTAAAAAGTGGAGTAAAACTAGCGTAAGTCCATTTTGTAGAAGTAAAAAATCTGAGATATGGAAGGTATAATCAATTACTTGGTGGACTATATAGATCGATATGACACCCATCAGTTAGGTGACCTAAATGACCATAAATTTACCACCTCATCTCTTTCTAAACCTCATTTCTCACACCTGGAAACAAGACTGAAAATACCTGTCCTTACCTCACAAGGAATGAAAAAGAATTGATCAATGGGAAAGGCTTGGTCAACTATAAAACTGTATTTCAGTACATTTACTTATCTATCCAGATATAAGATGAAAATGAGACACAGCCAGGCCTGTACTTTGCACCCTGGCACATAACTTTCTGAAAAGTCACAATAATTTTTCTGCTTTGATGCTGGTAATTTTATTAAGAGAAATTTAAAAGCCTTTAAATGATCCTCCTATGTCTTCTGAGCTAACCAGTGCAAATGTTTCATTTCTCTCGTCTTAAAGAAATGAGAGAATTAGAAGAAATACAAACTTGTTCAAAACAGATCCTCCACCCAAACCTCTCATCGACCTCAAAGAGTCATCCTGGCCTCGGTGACTGTTTTACAAATCAGTTAACACTAAAAGGAAATGATGCACGTATGCAGAATGACTAGGAAGGCAATATTCTGTGCAGATATTGAAATGCAAATATATTTTTTGGCATTAAACAAAGATCTAAATTAACTCCATATTGACTGGGAGCTGGTGTTTCCTGACGCAAACCACCGAGGCCGATCCCAGGTGGCCCTGCCCCACAGGTCAGCCTTTCCACCTGTGATGTAAAGAAGTTAACCACAGTTGATGCTAACAGGAAAAGGATGAACCATTGCACATGCCAGGTCGATAGGTGGTAGGTAGGAGGGGAAGTCTGCTCTCCGGTTGTTGTTTCTGTCAGTGATTTAAGAAGTGAGTACCAGCTTCTGTCTGCCTCTCACTATTGAGAGATAACGTAGAAAATCTCAAGCCTGATATTAATGGGATGGTTTCCACCAGCATTTTCAGTACCCTGAATAATATGAGGAGGTCCACTTAAAAGGGTGAGCATACTTATTCAAGTCAAAAATACTACGTGGTATAGACAACTTAAACAGTACCGAGGATCTCATGTGGCAGATGACCAAACAACAGGAAAGAAATATCAATGTGCTGAAATATGCAGGAAGATCCCCCCCCACACACACACACAAAGTTCTCTCATTATTGAATCCTTTTAAGTCTCTCCTGTGACAAAGTGCTTTCTCAATCACATTATTTTAAACTGAGTAGGAGCATGAAACAATCAGTCAATGGTAGTTTAAGGATACTTATTATACAAAGGAGAAGTCGTCAGTCAAGACAAAAAAGAGGAATAGGAAATTTATATAAATTTAGCAACTTTTTTAGGAGATTGACCTGTCCCCATTACAAATATTCTTCAAAATAAGCCTTTTAAAAATGAGGTTTTAAAATATTGCTAAGAGTGGTTATGTTTTGAGATTCAAATATATTGATAGCAAATGGTTACTCAGAATAAAACTTCCAGTGAAAGCATCATGCACAAATTTAAAAAGTGCTGTGTCTCAAACAACATAGATAGAAGAGAATGTAATAGGAGAAAAATGGCTCTGGTGTTTGTAAAAAAAATGGTGGCAAAAATGGCTAGAAAGAGTTTGAATGAAAGTGGAACTGCTAAAAGCAGAAAAAGTTATATTTGTAAATGTTGTAAATTATATATTTGATTTTTAAGTATGTCTGTGTAACCAAATTAATGTGAAATAATATAAGTAGACATTTGATAATTCATTGGTATCTATAAATATGTATATGGTTAACTTGGCTTTAAAACTTAAAACTTCATTAGAAAAATGAGGAAACATCTTATCTTTAAAGATCATGCTATATGCTGGCATATATGATGTTAAAATTTTTGAAAAAGAAAAGATGTGGCTGTTCAATGATAGGGGGATGATGAAGCAAAGCATAGTGCAGCCACAAAATGAACTACTATATACCCAGTAAAAAGCATTCAGAAAGAATTCGAACTAGAGGAAATGTTTAGTTTATAACATAAATGACAAAGCAGGATGTAAAACTACATAAACATATTGTGACTCACTCTGATAAAAATACAGACGAGTACCCACAGAAAAATATTAGAAAAAAGTACTCAAAAGTATTAACAGTAATTGTCTCTGAGGGATGGAATAATGACCATTTTTTCACAGTTTTTTTTGTGTGTATTTTTAACATCTTCTATATGAGTATGCATTGTGTTCACAAGGATATAATTTGGTGAAAATATTTAAGGCTCAGACCTCAGATGGTCTAGAAATACACTCTCCCATCACCATCAACCTAATTTCAGGGAATGAGGCAATTGCACAAATTAACGAGGTAGAGTCGCATGCCAAGAGGTTTGCCCCCGTGCAGGCTCTGCTATCCTTTAACCAGGGTCCAAATCCTGGCTTCTCTGCTTACTCTCTAAATAACCGTGGGAAGTCAATTCACCTTTCTAAAGTTTTTGGTCTTAAAAATGGGCTTAATAACAGAGCTTGCCTTATGTAAATTCTCGGTGGGAGGTGCTTTACATTTCAGTCATGTGGAGAGGAAGAAGATTGAGAGGAAAGGTAGAGTTAGTGCCGAAAAAGGTGTGGAGGAGGAGGGAGTAACAGGAGAACAGTCAACAAAGAACGCTGGCAGCCCACTGGAGTGGGGAACCAGTAGAGGGGGAGAGAAAAGGGAAGTTCAAAATTCTAGCGGGAAATGCTGTTGTCCTGGACAGGATGTAGGGAGGGACCAAAATTTACCTACTTCTTGTCATAATTTTGGATTTAAGTTTCAGATATGGTAAGTAGGTTAAAGATGAGTTCCATTTTTACTTATGGAAAGTACAGTACCGCTTTCTATAGCAGGTGTGAAATACATGGGATGTGTTGTCCCTGGAGGTTGTTTGGATTGAAACCAGAAACAGCCTCATGCGGTAGCTAAATGTGCTTAGGGTAGCTGGTCCCAAGCTCTAAGGACATCAGGTCTTCAGGGCAACATACAACTAACTCAGTTGGCGATGGCTGATGAATCTCAAATTCTGACCCTGTGCTGAAGGTTTTTCAGAAAGCAAAAGAAACAAGAACTCAAAGTCAAGGCATCTATGCTGTAACACAAAGATAGGGATATATCTCATTTTAAGGATCTCCTGAAGCATGAAATCATTATAAAAGACTAAAAATTATTTTAAATTCATAACTCTCTGTTATCTATGTATTGTCAAATGAAAAAATATTATGTACGGTATCACCCTGTTTTGGTAATATGGCAGATATATGCATAGGAAAAAGATTGCAAGATATATGCCATGAAAATAATATTAATAGCTCACATTTATTGAGTGTTTATATTTTTAAAAACTAGTGGGAATATAGGCAATTTCACTGTTACTTTAATTATTTTATTCGTATTTCCTAATTATCTGAAATCATTATGTATTACTTTGCAATAAAAAACAAAAAAGAAGTTTTAATGCTCTAATGTGTGCCACATCTCTGAGTTAACTTTAACAGTGAACAAACGGACTAACACCCATATCACCACAACCATGAACAAATAAAACAGAAAATAGCCCTCCATCAAACATTTCGAATAAATCTTAGGAAAAGAGAAAAAGAAAGAAGCTGAGTTCCCCTCCCTCCTCCTACCCCAAGATAACAGAGAAAGTTTCAACAAATCTAGTTAAAAAGCTAAAGGGTTAACTTACCACAATGCTGGGTTAAAAAAGAAAAAATAACAAAAAAAACCCTTGAATACTTCCAAATAGTTTATTGGCTTTGAAAACCAAATCATGTTATATCATACTAAAAAGATTAGAGTTTCAAGACTTTGTAGTATTGTGTTACACTGGCAAGAATACATAGAAAGCTCCGTTCCTACCTTTATTGTTAATAGCTTTCTAATCCCTTACCAGAAATTTATCGTTTAGAAATGGCAACACATCTTAAAGATTAAAGCCATGTGACAAATAGTTCATGTCCCTTAATAACCAAATCTCATGCCTTAGATCGGGCAAGCTTATCTGCCTTTTCCTTCTATACGGTTTCATTGGTAGGAAATACTTTATATCCCTATTACATGAATGATGAATGGGACCGTTGGTTATGGTCTGTTATTTGCTTGGCTGTAGTCAATATGTTTTCTTTGGACAGGGATTTCTGTGATTTATCTCTCTCCTGGCCTTATCACTTATTAACTCTGGGTAGACAGGAAAAAGCCAAGGTTGTATATAAGGCCTCGTGGCCATTTAGACCTCTAATGTCAGTGAAAATATCCCTTTTAATGATCCTGTTACACTGGCTACTCAAGTCCTGATTACACTCCACTCCAAATAGGAAATAAAGGTCATATTTCTTGGAAAGTACACACATAAAATATGCAAAATAATATGCTTCCTTCAGACCGGCTTTATTCTTTGCAGAAATGGCTTTCATTTTATGGATGTCACAGAAGTACAATGGTTACTTTTAGTGACTTGTTGTTGTTGTTGTTGTCCCCGTTACAGCTCCAATAGTGTTTAACTGTACAAACACCAGCAGATTCAGAGTCACCAATCACATCAACATACATCAGATCAGGAAAAAATCATGTTTTGTGAGGTAAAAAAAACTCCCTTCAGCAGAGGAGAAGAGGCTTGGGACCTACCCTTTGTATCACAAAATTAAAAAGGATAAACACTCCCTCTGCCTTGAATTCTTTTCTTTGTGTGTAAATGGCTCATTTGGAGTAATATTCAAGACATGTGGACAGGAGCAGCCTGTGAATTTTTCTTTCTTGTTGGGTCTATTCCAATTAGGACATCGCTAAGACAGAACTGCTAGTCAAGTGTTCATTACACAGTGCTTTTTCGGCTGAATCTAAGTGAAAACAATCTAATAAAAGAGAAAACACGTTCTTGCTTTCCTTTCCCCAATTCTTCCTGAGTTTGCTTAAGCTTGTCTTTATAACAATTATCATATATATAAAATATTATCTTTTTGCAAAACATTTTCATGCCCATTCTTTCATTGATTCTCATAAGACCCTTGGGACACACAGTCGAGTGATGGCTCCACCAGCCCTTACGCTGAGTAAGCTAAAAATCTGTAGCCTTAGCCCCTCTGTCTCTCTCATCCCCACATCTGACCCATCTCAAAGTCCTTTCCCTTTTTCCCCTTAAATACCTCTCGACTCCTCTCACTCCATGCCATCTCCACTCATTACCATCCACACTGAAGTCAGCAAATCTCTTCCCAGATTACTACTGCAATGATCTCCCAAAAGGTCTTCCAAAATCCATCCTATGCTTCTTCTAGCTAGAATTATTTCTTTCCCAAAATGTGAGTCTGGTCATGTCCACCTGTCATTTCCAACACTTCAAGGACTGCCTATTGCTCTTAAGATATCAACCAAAGTCCTCCCCATGGCTTGTAAGGTTTTGAACGCACTTTTCCCCTGCCCACTTCTCCAGCCTTCTCTCTCGCCATTCTCTTCTCACTCGGCTTTTGAGCCTCCTTGCAATTCTTACCACCTCCCAGGATATCACATTTCTCCCACCCAGGGCCTTCCTCTATGCTCTCTCTGCTGGAATGAAAACTTATTCTCTTTCTCCAACTCCACCCTACCCCTACCATTCAATAATTGCTTGGTTAACTCTTCCTCATCCTTCAAACTTCAGCTTGTGCACCTTTTCCCAAGGGGAAATATTTCTAACCGACCAGTCAAGGTTCCTGTATTATATGCTTATCTGAAACCCTGTTCCTGTCTTTCTGGATGCTTACAAGGCTTAAAATAGTAAACTTACTATATGATGAACATCTATATTCCTTCTTTGTCTACAAAATCAGTGGAAACAGGGATTGTGTGTGGTTTTGCTCAACACTGCTTTAGGACATTGTCTAGAACTGGTTTAGAACATTGTCTAGAATAGAACAGACAATCCACAAACATTTTGGGGATGAATAAATGAGGTAACAGAAGGAAGTGAAAATCAGAATAGAACACAAGTCTTTCGATTCCTACTTTAATGCCTAGAAACAAATAATGTCTTTAATCATGACGAAAGCCGGCAAATATATACTGTGTTTCCCCGAAAATAAGACCTACCCATAAAATAAGCCCTAGCAGGATTTCTAAGCAGTTGTGCAATATAAGCCCTACCCTGAAAATAAGCTCTAGTGATGGGCGTGGCTACGCAGCGTATCTGCACAACCCATGCATTTCCTCGCGGAGCGGTAAAGAAAACGAGCAGCCCTTCTCATCTGCCCCATCGTGACAGCTACTATCCCAGAGGTGACCAGAAAGGTGTGGGCAGCCCCACCAACAAGATCGGCTCCCCCTGTCAGGTCCCGGCCATCCTGTGCATGCTGCAAGCTGAGGCTTTGAGGGGAAAATAACACATCCTCTGACAATAAGCCCTAGGGTGTCTTCTTGAGGAAAAATAAATACAAGACCCTGTCTTATTTTCGGGGAAACACTGTAATACCAATCAAAGTGTGCTCTAATGACCAAGTCTTTGGATTTTTCAGGAGAAGCAACACCCCCACTGTCTGCTTTTATTTTTTTCAGTTTACTTTAGGAAAGCACTCATCCTAGACCAGGCACTGTCAGGATTGCATTACATACATTGACTCATTTACGCCTTAGAAGAAGGCACTATTAAAATATCTCCATTTTACTGATAAGAAAATGAAGAGTATTTATAATATAGACTTAAGTCCATTTTTCTTTAACAGAAACCCCAACTACTATGTTCTATCCATGTTCAAGTAAAAAGGGACAGATTCTTAATTAACAGCTCTTATTTACATTCTGCGTCATCCAAACCACAAAAATCAATGAAGACCCACTGATCCTGGACGATATGTCAATCAATTATCAAGAATAAAATCCCGCCATTTGCAACAACATGGATGGAACTGGGGAACATTATGTAAAGTGAAATAAGCCAAGCAGAGAAGGACAAATCTCGCATGTTCTCACTCCTATGTGGGAGCTAAATATTAAAAACAATTGATCTCATGG
>VBSM01003214.1:8028564-8062040 GCA_008086735.1 Cheirogaleus medius
CAGGAGTTTGAGGTTGCTGTGAGCTAGGCTGACACCACGGCACTCTAACCCAGGAACAGAGTGAGACTCTGTCTCAAAAAACAAAAAAACAAAAAACTAAAAGAGTGGAATTGGAATGTTCTTAACACAAAGCAATGTTAAATGCCTGGGGTGATGGATACCCTAATTACCCTGATTTGATTAATTCACATTGTATGCCTGTATCAAAACATCACATGTACCCTATAGAGATGCACAACTTCTATGTGCCCATAATAATTAAAAATAATTTTTTTAAAACCTGAAAAAAAATTATCAGAGAACGCCTCTTGCAAGTAAAATATTGAGTCAGTTTGCATCCACACAGTGTATAAAATAGCATAAGATCGATAAAGAGTTTCTCTTTCTTCATGAAGCTTGTCGACTTTTTGTGCCTTGCCTACCCTAGAATAGAACAAGAAAGCTAAGGGCATAAGTAAGGAAATGATAAATGAGTGGTCCAAGCACATGGAACAGAAGAGGTCCTAGGACAGAGACTCTGCTAGTCAATCAAGAGGAGTCACAGGGAGCCTCAGCGTCACCTGGTCCAACTGTCTCATTTTACAGTGAAGAGACTGGAGTCCAGAGCACATCAGCAACGTGGTACCAGGTCTCACGGACAGTGAGTAGCAGAGCTGCGGTTAGAAGATGGGCCTCTTTGCTCTCAGCCCAGTGCTCTATCCGCATGCCACAGTGACCAAAGACCACTCCAGAGAGGAAAAGAGTTTGGACTGGACCTTCCAGGGAAATCACCATGTCCAAAGCAGCAAAGCAGGAAGCAAGGTTGAGGCACAGTGAGGAAACTGGTGTGGCTGGAGCACAAAAGCACCGCGCCCAGAGCACAACTAGCTGTGCCTGCCTATGCGGCGATGAATTAGTGTGAGAAGAGGCTGAAAACAGAAGATTCTTTAGGCGAGAACTCTCCACTTCTTCACTACAACTGTCGGCTTCGTTCACGCCCCCAGATGGCAACTTTCATTTTACGGAGATCTCCAAGAACCAGAAACAGAACTTTCTGGCCTGAAACCTCTGAAGTCTGGAGTTGAAGCTGATTATACACGGAATACCTTTAAAGAAGATTACCGATGGGCTGTACCCTATGCTACTAGGACCTCCAGAGGAGGGGTTGAAGTTTGGGATGGAAACAAGAAGAACGAGCATGTGTTATTCCTGAAAAAAATTCAACACCAGAACTTTACGAATCAGGGTTGTCTTATTAAAGTATCTGCCATTTGAGGCCATTCCTGAGAAAATATTTGTTATAATCAAATTATATTCACATTTGTGAATTTCTTTTTCTTGCTACTTTATCAATGCTTGCTCTTTTTATTTGTAGCTGATTGTTCTTACTTGTTTCCTTAATTTACTGATGCCTATAGGTGTGCTATGAAAAATCCTAAAAATCACTTCTTAGACCTCTATAAGATGATGAGGATGATAAATAATACATGTAAAATAGTTATTCCATGGTAGGGACTTGGCAGCACATGGATGAATGAATAATAATAATGGCCACCACTTATTAATGGAAACTAATGGAAACTAGTGTCTGTCCTCACGCTAGGTACTTTACATGCATTTCCCTTATCCTAAAAATAACTCCAGCAAGGTACTGTTATTCCCTTGTAACAATGAAGCAACTATAGTTCAGAGCCATCAGATGATGTCCCAGGAATAACCTCTCTAGTAAGTGGTAGAGCTTAGAGTTCAATCTACATCCATCATCTTGAACCAAGCACTCAGTCATTATGTTGTACTGTCTCCTTGGGAGTGAGGAAGGAAAGGATGGCAGGAGGAAAGAAAAGAGGGAGGAGGGACAGAGGGAGATAGGAGAAAGTGGGGAGTAGGCAGAAAACAAGAGGGATGGGGAAAAAGAAAGGAAAACTTGAAAGTCATGGTAAAAGTTGTCAAGTTCTACAGAAGATGGTCGGACAAACAGCCCTCCCACATGTGAAGCAATGTGCAATGCCTTGGCAAGGGATGTGAAGTTATTTGGTGCATAAGGTACAGATAGGAAGTATTTCCAGAAAGAATTGTTATTTCAAAGTTAATTCTTGGACTAAGATACAGGAATTTGATTTGGGTTAGTCCTTCCACAGGAACAGGAAGTTGGGTGAAAAATGTTTAGAATGGGAGAACTCAGTGGTAGAAGGGATCTGTCACGTGACCTGCCCAAACATCTGAGCTGTTAGGTGATCATTCATCAGGGTTTTCACCAAATTTTGGGGGGTCGAGAAGTATATGGCTGTCAGTAAACAACTAAGCTGGTCAACACTGTCCTGGTGGCCCCTTCTTTCTGTTGTATTTTGCCCAGACATAGAGGCCTCTCTTAGGGAGAAATATTTGGAATGAAGGTAAAGCCTGCATTTGGAATTGTCCACTTCTTATCAGGAAAATCAATTCTAAAAACTTTGAAGCAGCAGCTAAATGTTCCTAAGAGTCTTTAATCAGCTCCCCAAGCTACTTAGGGCTAAGCAGGAGAGATCACGCTTCTAAAATATCCCAGTCACGTAAAGATGCAGCAATTGTAAGAAAACAAGCTGTGAGAATAATAAAATATATGAGACCCCTTACATGTCAGTGGAGGTTATGGTGGATTTAATTCCCACTGGACTGACTGACCAGGCACAAGATTATAGGACCCTGAAAACTATACTGTGATTAGAAAGGGATTTTATTTCCTCCTTTTAGAAAACATTTATTGAAAATTTAAAGTCAGCTTTGGCCTGCATTTACAGAAGAGTAACTGGGCACGATATAAAGTTAAGATCTGGGAAGTACTATTGAGCTTTTTGGTTCTAATCTAGTTGGGATTCACTTTTCCTGAATGACTGTGATTGGGAAAACACAAGGGAATGGCCCATTGGCAGCTAAGGGTTCCTCGTGTGTCTCTGGTCTCTACAGCAGACAACAGAGAGTGGTGCTCACCATCCTTACAAGAGGAGCTTGATTGCAGGCACTCTGCTTAGTCAAATTCTTTCCTCTCTTCCCCCAAAGTCTGCGCATTTGCATAGATTAGGCCAGGCTGTTTCTGTCTCAGGTTTTTTTTTTTTTTTAATGATTATGGATTTTTAGAGACTTCCACATCTACACACCCAAACTCTCCCTTACATACTCTAAAAATGGCAACGGGACCTTAGTTTAGGGTGTTATTTTCCGGCTCGATGATATTTCTTTCTTTTGTTGTTGTTAAGGGAAAAATTCCAAGTGACATTTCACTAAGAAACAGAGGGTTAGCTTACCTGATCCAGAAAACCAAGCCTCACATCTTGAAATACTATGGATGTTAAAGAAAATGAAGTGTGAACTTCTGTGGGTGGAGGGAGGAGGGGTGCTATACATTAACAATGACCTGAGTGGCTGTTTGGACACAAAGAGCAGAGAGGTTTTATGAGCCATCTCTATACCCTCACTAGTATGTGGTGACAAGCAGGGGCCAGTAGCCCCAGCCACGAACAAGCCACCCGTGGTGGGGGCATTGAATACTAGTGATCAAAAGGCCCATGTGTGGGTCACTGGTGAACAGAGCTCCCCTTTTGTCAGAAATGACATGATGTCAGAGTAACTGCTAACAGCCAGTGATACCAGTGGGGGAGTCTGTGTGCCAATTTCTTCAAAATTTTATTTTTCCAATACAGAGAGAGGTTAGACTCTCTTCTAGAATACTTAAAAAACCAAGTCTTCTTGTCTGTTGCCCACAGTTTGAGGCCAGATCACCAGAAGCATTTTTTTTCATACCTAAATTTCCCACACACGTATGCATGTGCACACATGTGTACAAAACTACTTTTCTAGACTTGCAAATTTGCCACTTTTATCTTTGATCTTAATTCCAGTATAATATAGATTTTCCGAGATGTGATTTCTTAAATCGACGGCAATTTTTTTTAATGGTTAAGAGAGTCCAAATAATGATGGGTCCCCAGCTATTTTCTTTTGAGAACTTAAGTAATTTAATGGGGATGATTTTTTTTAAGCTTTTATGGCCAGGTGGCTCTAGGGGATATTTTGTTGAACACTGATTAAAAATAATTTCTTCTAAATGAGACCTGACCACAAAATGGAACTATTAATGGGCAGGGACGTTGTCACCAAAGCGGAAACCATGGCTGATTGCCTCTTGTACCTCCCACCACACAAGCATTTTCTTCTTTTTCTTCTCCTTTTCTTGTTCTTAATAGCAGAGTAAATAAGCAGCCAGCAAGGCCTACATGTTTTCGGCCAGAAACAGAGTCCAAACTTCTCAGAGAAAACATTTGGCCTCTGTGGTTTTGTAATATGTTCCAGAACACCGAGTTCAGTGAGAAACATTGTGAAAAACTCCCATCCATTGGAATGATGGTGGGGAATGCTACAGTATCAGAAGTTTCAATTGGTCCTTTTCCTGCAGGCCCATAATGAGGCTAGTAAAAAATAAAAAATAAAAAGAAGAAGAAGGAAAAAAAAAAAAAACCGTAGTGCTGTGTAGAAGTTCTCATGGGAAAAATGAATGGCAAGAAATCCTAGCTTTAAAAGAAACAGCTAATCTGCTAGTTTGATTGTTCTTCAAAACTTACGCTGAACCAATGAGCCTAATTAAAAACACTTGGCCTACTTCTATAAAGCATCATAGCTTTCTCTATGCTTCGTTTGTATACACCACAAAACTCCAGATAGACTATTATTTTTTCAAGTGCTCACTAACAAAGTGCTGACTTTGTTGGGATGGCTGAGCTAATTTCTTGAACTCAGTGTGAAACCTTAGCTAAACAAAATTGTGGTAATTTTCCTTAATTTGTAAAAGTGATTGGAGTGCAAACAAAATTTTCCTCTTGGGTCAATCCTATAATTTTCAATTAACTAAAACTAATCGTCAGGCAGGCACCAAACCTGCATTTTGTTTAAAGGGCTGGGAGGCATTTCCAAGGGTCAGGATGTATTAATTGTTTTTATAATTTTGAGAGAAAGAGAGAGAAAAAGAAAAACGGAGAGGGAGAGAGAGAGAGAGAGAGAGAGAGGCTGAATGACGACTAAGAAACATGTCTGGTTTTGCTCCTAGTATTAAAATACAAGAGAAAGATGCTTTGAAGTAAAATGTCACAGCAAAATAAACTTTGTCCATTTAATTGTATGGTTATAATTAGGATTATTAACAGACTTATCCCTTTACTGCTCTGGAATCTGTGTGTGAAGGCAACTTCCACTCTGTATTTAATCTGGCCTCGTGGTCTTTTATTGAATGAAGAAGGAGATCTGGGACCAGTCCATGGGGACGGCTACCTCTACGCGGGGACAACTGATACTAAGCAGAGGGGCCAGAACGTCACTACTCCAAGTGCAGTGCTTTGACCAGCAGCATCAGTCTCACCTGGGAGCCTGTAAGAAATACAGAATCTCAGGTTTTCCCCAGACCTACCCTAGCAGGATCTGAATTGTAAAAAGATCCCTGGGTATTTGGTTTGCATATTACAATCTGAGATCTCTTAGAGTACACACTGGGCACTCAGCCTGTATACTTGATGTATTTCCACAGAGATCTTGCCTGGTTCTCTCTGTCTAATGGGATGGAAATTCATATTCATCCTGTAACCCTAGCTTCTTATCACAAGGTTGGTCCATGTTCTCAGGCTGTTTGGGGAGAACAAAATGCAGTTTACCGGGGAAGAAAGCACCAACCCAGAATAAAATATGAAAATTACCAATTGTATTTAATACAAATGCTATGAGCAGGCTAGAAGAGCAAACAAAACCCAACAAGCTGGCTTAAGATGCAGAAAGACTCAGGATTATCTACACCTCTTTCCCCTTCTCTTATTTCTCATGTTGCATCTTTAGCTAGCCAACCAGTTATATGTCAATAGATCCTGCCATTCAACACAGACACTGAGATGAATTCTTAGTAGTAGTAACAATAATAATAATAGCAGCAACTCATTTGGTCGTATGTATGGCGAAATGGAGAAAGAAAGCAGGTCTTAACAGAAACTGGATTTAAAAGTAAAATACATGCTTGTACATACAAGATAAAGTAAAAGAGGCCACAAAACCAAGGCAGTTCTGTGTTCACCATCCGCAGTGGTTCTTACCTGTGTAAATGAATCTGCCTGGCGTTCCTTTGCAGAACTGCTTGGATTTGTAGGACAGTGTGACTTCCACAACACCAGGGATGTGCCGAGGAGGGGTCTGCACGCGGATGGCATGAGGAGTAATCAACTGGAGGAGACATTGGGTGAGGAGGGGTGAAGAATTGTCATTACAATATGTTAAGGAGTCATTTCACAGCTTTCCTATCAGCTCTCCATAAACAAAGCTTTAAAACACATAATTAACCTGTCAATGTTTAAATACAATCTTGATGGAACCTGTATGAAAGACACTGACAACAATATTTACAAGTGCTCTGGGTACAGCCATAACAACATTATCTGGGTTTTCCTACACAGCAGGCCCTCTGCTTCCTGGTTTGAAAAGGGAACCTGGCCTCATGAAATGATTTATCTATCACAGGATATCCTTTGGAAAATCTCTGTTTGAAGCAGACATCCGAATCAGAGCTGAGCACTGCCATGCCTCTCCAGAAGTCGATGGGCCTGGTGTTTGAACTGAGCCCTTAAACATGTGCAAAACACAGAGGTGGGAAAACAGTAGGCCAAGGCACTCTGATCAGCTGCAGAGCACACGTATGGAATAGCCCTGAAGACCATTTGGCGCATTAACTACCAGAGGTACAATCAAAGAGCTTTAGAGGGGAAACCAAAGAATCTGCCTCCCTGGACTGGCTCATGGCTCTGGCAGGACTAAGGACTGTCCATAAAAGGGGAGCGGAAGGCTGGGGAGGCTGCACCACGGTGGCTGGTCCATTATGCAATGCCACATGCACAATGAGAAAGTTCATTTCTGTACTCTGTTGGCAATCAGATTATGCTGTGAAGCAGAATTTATTTTTTATTACTCTTATCTTTGTTTATATAACTAAAATGTTATTAATGGCCATAAAACTGGCATTATCTGGTTCTTTGAAAAATCCAGCCCTGGTATTTGACTGGTTGACCTCTGATGGTGCTGGACTCTACATGTTCTCTCTCTACAGGGCCTGCAATTGCCTGCCCCTTGACATTTTTCAGATGCACTTAGCTCTCAACATTTGTGGAACTGAGTCTGTATACAGTGGATAATGTATACACAGTATACATGAGTTTATGCTATAATAGTGTATGTTTGTGCTGTTCTCAAGGGGAAAACTTAGAAAGGGCTTTTATTTTAATGTCCAAACCAGGCCCAATGCAAGTGGTTAGCCCAGGCAATCAAAGATTATACCATGAGAAGCCGAATACAACACGTGGGTGCCTCTGGGTAAACTGCCCTAACACCAAGTCCTGGTGAAATGAATGTGAGAAAGTAGCTACTGATAAAGTCCACAAGTACGTTCTGACAAATGTTCCTTCTTGAAACAAAGAAAAGGCCATTTGCATAAAAATCATTTTGACTTGGCAATTAAAAATGTATTATCCTCTTCTATAAAATATATAGAGCCTTAGTTTATTTGCCGAAGACACACAGAAGACATTTCGGTAAGACCATGCTTATGTGGAACCCTTAGAAACTGAGTTCATCTCCATGGCTGAGTGTTTCGGATGGCTAAGGGTTGACCCAAAAAAGCACAAAAAAATTTTTTCTTAAAATTTTGTTCTCTTCATATTGTAATTCTTCCAAAACGCATTGTATGCTTTCTAAAGTAAGCAAAGTGTATATAATTTAACTTCGTCTTGGTAAATCAAGATTATCATTTGGAACACCCTGCATTCTATCTTGCTGTAATATAGAAAGGCCCTAAGCAACAACTTGGATATGAAGGGCTATTTTCCCTTGCACTAAATGCTTCCAGATAGCTGTGATTTTGAAATTATTTCTAATTTATTCTCTTGCTTTGTCTTTTTCCTCCCAGTGTTCTTTACACCTTCTAATTTACTCTTGTAATCTGTAAGCATGGAAACCAGGAAATTAATTTTAATATTGGATAGAAAATAGGAGAGGAAAGAGGTTCTGAAGGACAACGAAAGATGATCTTCCCCAAATCAAGTGCATGTTAATCTCAACTGTTTGGATATTGTGTTATTGCAGCATTGGGAACTAACAGTTGTTGACTACCTAGGAAGTATCCACCACATTGCTAGGTATTTTATATATAAATACTAATTTGGTCAGAACAATGATTATATTTTTAGTTTTTTTTTTCAGATGTGAAACAGAACTTTAAAATGATTAAGTTGCTTGCACAAGATTATCCTTGTTAGACCCAGTTAGCACAAAAGGTGATTTAAAAGCAGTTAAAAAAAAATGGCAGGGACATATACTTCCTTTCTAATCAGAGAGAAGAAATTGTTCATATGAAAACTTCACATAAAGGTATCAGTTCTTTCAGATTCAAAGAGACTGTGTGTGTTTTTTTCCATACCTGTGCTATCTCCATTTTTCATTTATTGCCTGGTCCTTTGCTATGCTTTTGATAGTGAAGGACATCACACTGTCACATTCCAAATAGAAGGTATGCTTTTATTTTTAAGAGTTACTTCAGATATAGAGTGGCATTAATTCACAATAATATTTAGAAGAACTTTCAGTCAGTTAGAAAACACTTCACCTGCCCTCCCTTTTCTAAGGGGAAATAAATTTTAAAAGATATCAGTAAATAGATGGATAAAGATTTCTTTTTAAGTATAAGGACTTAATATGTATGAGTTGCTATATTGAGGAACAAAATTCATGGGCTTTATGAATAGATTAGATATGACTACAGTAAAACTACTGACTGAGAGTGGGGCTTTTGCATAAAGCATTAGACTCAGGAAATTTAAACAAATTTTCATTTACAATTTCACTTTCAATTTTAATTAATTGCCCGAACTGAAGCAGAGATTCCTTCTTGAAACAACTACCCTTCACAAATGAGGTAGAATCTGAATCATAATTAGAGAATGAATTTGTTGATGTTCTCCTGGCTCTGGATGCTAGTCTGGGAAGAGTGTCTAGCACTGACACATGACATTGATACTTACTGAGGAAAAACATTTTAGCTAACTTTTATCAATTTGAAAGCACTGGCTTATTTATGAATCACTCAAAGAATCGCAGAATTTATTGCTGGAAGGAATGTTAGTGATGGTTTAACGTTAATATGCTCATTTTTATAGCTAAGGACATAGAAGTCCAGAAATGTCTAGTGGCTCAGACACTGACCTGACATCCTAGAGCTGTGGTCCCCAACCTCCTGGGCCATGGACCAGTACCAGTCCCGTGTCCTGTTAGGAACCGGGCTGCACAGCAGGAGGTGAGCAGCAGGCAAGTGAGTGAAGCTTCATCTGTATTTACAGCCGCTCCCCATCACTCCCATCACCGCCTGAGCTCTGCCTCCTATCAGATCAGTGGCGGCATTAGATTCTGCATTATGGTAAGTTGTATAATTGTTTTGTTATGTATTAAAATGTAATAATAATAGAAATAAAGTGCACAATAAATGTAATGTGCTTGAATCATCCCAAAACCATCCCCTCTCTCCCATCTGTGAAAAAATTGTCTTCCATGAAACTGGTCCCTGGTGCCAAAAAGGTTGGGGATCACTGTCCTAGAGGAAGGATGGGGGTCTAGATCTGAGGGTATAGAATCCATGATCAGCAAACCCCAGGATAAATTTCACATGTTGCTTCAGCCTGGTTGAACTAAGGGGGGCCACTCTAAGCAATACAGAAAGGGAGGGCTAGTCTAAATTTTCCACACTTCCATCATTAGAATACCACTTTCTCAGTTTTGCAATATCTATATACCACCTATGCGATTATATGCTTAATATTTTTTTAAAAACTTATAACCTTTTTGTTTAAAAAAGTTATTTTATAAGAAAACATTATATCACTACAATAATTAGAAAACTTGTATTGCCTGCCAAAATAAGACGGCATTGTAGATGGTAATCTTAAAGTTGATACGATGTAAATTCTAGCTGGATATTGTTGACATCCTGAAAAAGTTTGTTGAAAAGGGCGATGAGCTAGTGTTAAATGTTAAAGACTTGTTTGCCTCAAATGAGACTTTATCCCCTTAATGTGAATCAGAATCATGGAATGAAACAAAGATTAAAAGAGAAACAAAAGGAGTGATTAAAAGAGAAGCCAAAAAAGGAGACTAACTTTCTCACTATGTGATTCAATTCTACTTAATGCCTGTGTCAAGCCCCAAATTGTCTCTTCCTGTACTACCAGGAGCACATGCCTCGAACTTTGGTAAATACTGTTCTAAGTGATTAGAGGACAAATTCATTCTTTGACTTAACTTCCTTAAATCACAAATCAAATGATTTGGGCTAGAAATAAATATTCTTCTGAAACTCTATAGCATCTGATACTACTCTTTCCCTTCCTGGAACTCTCCATTTTCTTCACTTCTGTGACACTAATTATTAGACTTAAGACTTGCAAAGTGTTTAATGGTTTGGCAGAACACTTTCATACTCACTGTCTTTTAAAGGCCATCCTCATGGTTTATATACTCCAGATGAGAAAAGTTAACAGTCAGGCAAGTTAACTCTTATTATTAATATTCGAAACACTAGGAAGAAAACTGATCTCTTATGCCTGTAAACAGGGTTTTACATAGCTCTTCCTAGTTATTTTGGTTTTCCTCATTGGCTTCACTTTTCTGCCAACTTGTTAATTGCATGACTTTCAAAATTTTTGCCCTATTTTTTTTTCTCTTTTTACTTGCTTAACACTTCTCGAGTTCACTTATTGTGGCTCAACCACCTCACCTAAACTGATTTCCAAATCTATACCTGTAGACTCGATCTCTTTGGCCAAGCACCAAACTTTTATCAGCAACGGAGTAACAGTATCTCCCCAAACATGTCTTTTTGCTACCTCAATGTCAACCTGATCCAAGCTAAATTTATCATCTCACTACCTCTAAATATATTTCTTGCTCCTGTGTTCCCTGTCTCAGCTCAAGGAATGCTATCTTTCGAATCACTCAAGATAGAGAACTTGAGGTTATCTTTATTCTTTTTTCTCTCCATGTTTTTAAAGTCACGTTGATTTTCCCTCCACTAGACCCCACTGGCTCTCCTTTGCTTTTCCAATTTGTCCTGTTGAAGTTGTCCCCATTTCTTACTCACACTGTTATGATATGATACTTGCCTCCTAAATGCTCTCTCTCTTCTTCTACTTTCTCCACCATAATTAGCTTCTTTAAATACAATCGCATCATGTCATGCCCTGACTCAAATCCTCAGCTTGTCCCCTTTGCCCGTTTTAATGTTCAAACTCCTTAACATAATAATATTTAGGGCACTTCAAGGCCTGACAGCCAGTCTCCCTTTCTGGGCATACTTCCCACTTTGCCCTTCCACATCCTGAAGCAGAAGGCACGTGGCTACATGAAAACACTACACCCTTGCCCAGCTTCTTTGCTTTGTTCATGACATTCCTTGCTGAAGCATTCCCCTACTGATATTCTGCTTGTTCCTTAAGGACCTGACCGTATGTTCTTTCTTCCAGTAAGTTTTACCTGATCCTAAGAGTTGAAGTTGCCTGCACTTTGTTGGCATTTATACCCTTATGTCATTTATGCTATCACAGTTAGTGGCCTATTTTTTTGCACCATAAAGATTTTCCTATATATATTTCTCCCATTAGAAAGCCCCTGAGACCAGGAACAGAGTCTAATCCATGTTTGTGTCCTCTAAACTCAGTGCTTCACATACAGAATATTTTTGAAATATTTCTGAAATAAATACATATGTAAATTAGGCCAGAATTCTACTAGATCTTTGAATCCGTTGGCCATAGCAATCTTTGTTCATCAGAGTCCACTGTTCTTAAACTGATAATATTTAACTCACATTCTTGACTGAAGTTGCTCGGTCAAGAGCAACTTATTAATATTAATATTAATATTAATTATCTTATTAATATTAATTATCTGACTGTGTCAAGCACTCAGGTGTCAATACGAATATGAGACCACTGTTCATATTTCCTCTAAGTGATAAAAAAGAAGATATATAAAGGTCTGTGACTCCAGTGAGAAGTGATAAAATGGGATTTTTTAAAAATTTTAAAAAGCAATACTTTAAAAAGTAGCCCACAAAAGATTTACGCTAAATGTTAAGAGTGTTTATTTCTGGACTGACAATATTAGACATGATTTATCTTCTCTATCTTTTGCTTTCTCCTATGTGTGGTATTTCTGTGTGTATAACTTCCCCAAACTTGTACAGAAAATAATAATCATGTAAATAATTATGGAATAAATAAATTTGTATACAGGAAGCTATTACTTTTTCATGAGAAAAATATTACTAAAAATAAAAAGTAGAATAATAATCAATTTGGGGCAGTATGTATTACATGTGCTTATATAAGAATTAGATGGATATTTGCATAAAAGAAAGACTACAAGGAAAAACATCAAAATGTTAACAGAAGTTACCTCTAGATGGTAAAGTCATGGGTAATTTTATTTTCTTCTGCATGCCTCTCTGAATTCTCCAACCACTCCACAATAAAAATGCATTAATGTTACATTCAGAAGAAATAATTTTTAAGTGTGGCATTATGATGAAACACACACAGTCTCTGCAGGGCCCCAGGCAAGGCCGCCAGCACGCCAAGGATGTGCCAGCAGCAACTCCTCTGAGCTGCCTGCACGAACACTTTCTCTCCCCCAGACTCAGAGTGCAGGACCAGAAGAGCCCTGTGGGCGGTTGGCCAGGTGAGGCCTCCTACAGGCGCAGAGTGAAGCAGCTGTCACCCTGAAGGAGACGAAGCCCAGACACAAAGGCAGTAGGATGGGGCCTCTCCTGGACAGAAATGCTGGAATAAGGAGAGACTGCCTGGTGGATCATGCAGCTGTGCATACGGAACTCAAAAGAGACAGCCCACACAGTCCGCAAGCCCAGAAGAGGGGCAGGGGAGGGGAGAGGACAACTCTCCAAATGGTTTTTAGAAAGCCTCTAGTAGCATCAAAAATTTGGCCCACACAGCAGGTAAATGAGAGTACCTAATGTTTAAAAACATTACTGGGAATATGTTGTAGTATTCTGGGGGAAAAGGGCAAGTCTTAGGAATTGCTGTCTTCTCTGAGAGCAAGCAGGATGTATTATGTGTGTCACTCTAGTTCTCACTAAACTGATGAAGGTAATGACCTCGATGATGATCTAGCAATCATGACCTTCATTGTCTTCTCCCATGTGTCAAGCACTGTGTCAAGCTCTTTCAGTGATTTACATCCTATAGTATTAAGGGGCAGACATGGTTATTAGTTGGTTCATAGATGAGGAAAACGAGTTTCAGGAAAGTTAAGAAACACAATCAGGCAACCAACTGGAGTGGCAAGTTGGCTTGACTAATGGCCATCATTATAAAATCCCAATTGTCTCCCCATACTGCAGTTTATTGTTTTCCCATAATTCCTGGTATAGGGACTTTACACCCTACCTCCACCTTCAAGGGCATGGATTGTATCTCTTCAGCTTCTCCTATACCCTCAAAGGTCCTGGGAATATAGTAGGTACTCAAAACAACTTTTCTCACTGGTGAAAGGCAAGCTGAAAATGATTCCCCAGCCAAACAAAAAAGGAATTCCAAGATAAGTCTTTATGCATGTTTTCCAACCAATGGGACTATATAAAATAAACGCAATTTGGAGTTCCAAGCCACAAAGCCAAAAAATAACTGGGATTACTAGAAAGCACACCAATGATTTTTCATTACTAGTTTTAGGATTTAGTATTTTAACCTTAATCACTTTCAACACTAAAAAGTAAAGGGGAAAAAAAAGTCCAAAATAAGCAAAGACTCAAAGAGAAGGGGTAAAAGGAAGGAAAAGTTTCTTCTCTGGAAAAATAATTAACATTTATGACTAGGAAAAGCTGAACGTGGGCACTGATTCGGTGGTTTTTTTTATGTTACCCACCCAGGGATCTAGATTCTAAGGCTAGCCCATTTACCCATTGCCATGCTCCGTGCCTTAGTTTACCTGATCTTACATTGTACCAGCTCCTATCTGCTCTGTGGAGGTGCTGATAATAATATTAAATATGCTTTGTGTTTGGGTAGGGCTTCTCTAGGGACCTTAAAGCACTTTCCAGATTAATTTTTTAATTTATGTATTAATAATGCTCACAGCATTCTCCCTCCTCCTCAACTAGGATAATAATATCCATTTCTTTCGATATAGGCAGGGGGTACTGAGTGATGGACATGAAGCAGACACTTAAATAAGGAAACTGTAACATAAAAGCATAATTAAAGCTCTGAAACCAAATCAAACTAAGGATTTTTAAAGAGAGACCACAGAGTCAGGGACCAAACTTGCAAACTTGTTTTCCCTCCACCCTGAAACATTCATCTTTTTATAGTTAGACATGGCATTTAAACAATATTATTTTTAGGAGTTCCTAAAGGAAGCTGAAATATGGAAAGTATATATTCTTGGCGACTATACTGGCTGAACCTACGTATTATATCTCTAGTTCCCTGAAGTGGATACAACATAAATTAGAGGATGCCAGCTCTTCTCCTGAGTCCCTCAGTGTATTTTGGTTTGTTCCCTAATCAGAGTTCTCTGGGTTTCATAACACAGATTCCTTCATTCCCAAGAATTGCCTGTCTCAAAGGCAGTATATGATTTCTCAAGGAACGTGAGAGAAAGCCAGGGGAGGCATTTACTGTTTCGCAAACATTCTGGTTTCCTTTCGTCCTTTCAAGAAAATAACTTTAAACCAATGTTTAGCAAAATATGTTGAGTCACATGAATCCCCAAAGATAAACTTTATGTATGAATGTCAGAGGAGACTTTTGAAACTAAAGTCTCAGGAATTGAGTTAAAAAGGGGATTTAAAACCTAGCTGTTGAGTAGTCAGCAGTGTTAGTTAACAGTGTCTGAAATTTCTCTCAACATAGACATAGGCATAGTCACAGACAGATAATAGAGAGATGTAGATATACTTTTCTATTTATGGTCTGTGTCCCCCAAGTAGCATACCAGCCCCTGAACATATGAACTTGGCCTTTCTTGTTTTCACTATATTTAACAAGGGCCTCGGAACTGCTTAGGGGCTTGGAACTGCTAGGCACTCACTAAAAACTTGTTGAACATTGAATGAATAAGTATCAAGACACCGTTAGCTACCACTAATAATTAGGATGAAGATTCAATAAACTACCTTATGAATCTACAAAAAAAAAAAAAAATCAACACCATTCCATTGAGAATTCTTTTTACAAAAAAAAACACAAAAAACTTTTTACTTTACCAACACAAACTTCCTGATATCCTCATTAAGCATTCACAGAAATATACTGTCTAGTTCTTCTGACCAGGAATCTAACCAGGTCCCTAAATCAATGTAGTTAATTGTATTAAACAAAACAGCAACACGATCATCTTTCAAAATAACAGATTTGGGAAAAAAGGCTAAAATAAATACATTATGCTTCAACTACCTTTGGTTTTGTGGGTTTATTTATTTATTTATTTTGTAATTTATTTTTTAAATAAACTTTCTCCAGCTCTCTTCCCAGGATGTAGATCTTGTGCCAATTGGGTCCTATTAAAGGCTGGATCTCATCCTGACCATCTGGGAGCTGGAAACGCACTGGTGAGTTCCTGAGGTCCAGGGTATTCCAGAAGGAGAGGGTCAGACACCAGCAACACCAGGCCCAGTGGTTTGAAAGTGCACAATGAGCTCTTTCTCAAGGCTTGTTTTTCTAAATTCAGTCAAAAAGGAACATCATTCCCTACTCAGGCCTGGCTCAGGGTCCTGTGTTTCTTGCTTGTTTGTTTGAAAATTAAAATATAAAAGAAAAAGGAAAGCCAGATGCATTTATGAAAGGGGATGAATGCTTGTTATCAAAGTTAGCAATTTACAGGGTAGAATCTTTGCCTATGGAATTAGGAAAGAAAAATACGAGGGCCGAAAGACTACAGATGGAACAGACAGAATGAATTCACCTTTCACCAAAAGACTTTGAGTCTTGTAAAATTTTAAGGAAAAAAAAATATATCAATGCTATAAGATACACAGTCTCATTCTAACATTTTTTGTGGTATTGTTCATAGTTGTATACTGTATACATTAATACTTGCACATATCATCAGTAATTCATCATTTAACATGTTCTTTCAGGAGCTAAGAGATACTATATAAGTGGACACTGCAAAAAAAACTGAAGCCAAACCCCTTTTAATCCTATAGCCCTACAACTACTTTTGCAAAAGGTCTTTTGAAGATGGATTGCACACATCTTGCTGTTTTAAACAGAATATACTGAATATAATTGCCAGTTCTTTCTTGATGACTCAGGGCAACCATCATCATAAACAGTCATTTATGAGCTGCACAGTAACATAGTTCTGTGCCTGCTTTTTAGGTTTTCCAATGCTGCGCTAGATATCAGGCCATCAGCTGTCCCCAAGCCTGTATCCAACAACCTGCCTCCACACACAACCTGCCTCTAGTCTGTTCTTCTCATTTGCTGTAACCTGGGAAAACAGATAACACAGTTTAACAAAAAATATTGTTCTGGTTATCCCAAAGTCTTTTGTTTTATTTATTTATTTTTTGCTGCTCTGATTTCATGTTGCATTTTGCAGAGCCGAGGCTATTCTAACACTTCTATGAATAAGTGAGTTTTATTACATTCCTATTAGATGCTTAAGAGATGACTCTGAAGTCAGATGGACTTTGGTTCAAATCCAAGCTTTGCACATAATCAGCTTTGGGACCTTTGAAAAATCACTCAACCTCTGTGACCTTCAGTTTCATTATTGGTGAGGTCAGGGAGGACACAGGGAGGGAACTAGCTATCTATAGTGTTAATATATAAATTAACATAACACCTGTAATGAGAGGGAAAGGCATACCTATATCAATCACTCAGCAAGTGTTAGTTTTATTACTACTTAGTCTTCACCATGACCAATCATTTACACTAAGGCATTTATGTGCATAGTTATTATACAACAAATATATCTAAATAGAAACCACCTACTCACACATGCATTAACAAAAACTAAACTACAATCTATCTAGTACTGACACTTTGAATCATCATCAAACACAACAGTTGCTAACAGGGAGCATTTGTTTGAATGAATGAACGAAGAGAAGAGAAGAAAGGGGAAGTAGTATCATCCAACAAATTTTCATTAATGTTTCTAATGTGCAAAGATCTGTGCTAAAAACTATAGAAGACTGAGCTGAATTTAGCATGGACCCTGCCTTCAAGAAAGAGGTATGCCCCTAAATCACAATAGTTAAATATGTTAATTAAAGGTATTGGAACATAATATGGTAGAGATCAGACAATATAGGAATTTAGACAGAAGAGAAAATATTCTATACCTGGAGCTGTGAGGGAAGATGTCACAGAAAAAGGCGGTATTTTACAGGATCTTAGAGGGCAGGGGGAGATGGGCACAGAAAGGAGGGCACAGCATCCTGGGGGAGGAATGGTATGAATGAGACAGGGAGAAAGTCACTGCAGGCACAAGGAGCGGCTGACAAGTCAGCGTGGCCAGAACATAAGTCAAGATGAATGGTGGGTGAGGATGCTGAAAGGGAAGGTCGGAATCTTCAGGTGGTGTGCTTGAATCCCAAATTAAGGAGCTGTGGCTTTAGGAAAGAGACAGCCAGCAAAGGATGTGTAAGGAAGAAGGCCTAATGGCTTGTAAGTTCAGGGCTTCAGGCAGCCGCCACACTTAGGAAAGGAGTACACTGTATGGATATCCATTTTCTTCATAAAAGTCACATGACTGCAGCCAGGTGTCAATTTTGTCCTTGATTTGTATTAAAATTAGAAACACATCACACTTCTGTGGTTCCTTTTTTCAAGTTACAGGCACATACTTGTATCTCCTAAACATACTGTGAACAACTAGCTGAAAATGTCATCTTAAAGTCCCTTTTAACTATCCCATAATTATCAACACAGAACATAGATTTCAAGTGCCTCAGTCATTAAAAATAAAAATATAGACTAAAGCATTCCTGGGAATAAAGTGAGCATGGCTGTAACTGTGTAACCATATTAAAAACACCATCAGATCATTTTTATCTGTTTTTTTTAATATGCTGGCTCATTTAGAAACGATTCCCCATAAAATTACTTGGGCTTGAAAGTTGTCCTTCAAAGTCATATTCAAAGGGTAATGCAACTGATGCAGACTGCTTTTTTTATTCTATAACAAATAAATTTCCTAATTTTGCATCAAGCATCTTCCACATGATACGTGGTCAATAAGTATAGGTTAAATATAGACCTTGAAATATATATTTAGGACAAATTAGGTCACTAGGGATTATTTTAAATCCATGCATTTAATCAACTTTGGATTCAATTTATACATGTAAGCCTCAATATGTGTAAAATAAATGGGCACAACTATTCACATTGACTCAAATTTCTATTATGAAATTTTGAAAAAGGTGATATTTGGCATAATGTCTTTCTCCATCTTAATTTTCTTTTTGGTTTTAGTGGAATTGTATCTCATATACAACGTGGTATAGATAAATCATTAGCGTGCTGGTGTAATTAGGTATAAGATTTGGGAACGTTTGGTAAATTTACGAAAGTATGTTAAAAGTCTATGGAAATCTCATGAGAAAACCTGATGCAACCAAAAGCTAAATGGAGATGAGGCTGGGTGTCAGGAGAGCTGGCCTCTGATCCCAGCATTAAGAAGTTAATATGCTCCCAGGACATGTCACTGTACCCCTCTGCAGCCTCTGCTTCATCACAAAATAAGAAAGCTGCACTTGAGGACTGAAAAAGGTTTCTCAAAGCCCCCCAAATTCTGTGACTTTACCTGTGGCTCAGTAAAGTAAAGGCCGGGCAAAAAGGCCTGGGAAACTTCCAGCGGGATACAGATATGCGTTTTAGCCATTCACTCTTTAATGTCATAGAGAAGCAAATCCTCTTTTTATTTACAATCATTCCTCTGAGCTATGTGTACAAAGAATGGAAAGCAGAGACAGATAGCACGCAAGAAAGAAATCAAGAACTGCAGTTAAGACTTTGTTTTCCAGTTTTGCGATTCAAGTGGCAAAATTGCTTCTCAGCCCCCCAAACTGCTATTTACCCAACTATCTTCACCCACAGGTCCTCCCAGTGGTTTCTATTGACTTCGTTCCCTACCTCTGGGAATGCAACATTCATCTGGATGAAGAAGACAATGTGTAGCCGCTGTGTGAGGCTAATTGGTTCACACTGAGAGGAAACTTTGGCTTCTCCAATCTGAGCTAAGTGGTTACCAACAATCTTTAAATATAGCTGTCCTAGAAAATCACATGGCATCTAATGCCAAGTGTGTACTGACTAAAACCAGATGCAAAATATGAGGGAAATTTTGTTCAAAGCCTTGCAGCATTAAAGAATAATGACTCTAAACATTCCTGGTCTAATCTGAATGATACCCTGGCAAATATTTCAGATGATTTTCTCACATCTATCCCAGCCCCATCACTTTGTGACTGAATTTCATGACTTGGCTTCATTAACATGAAATCAAAATGCACTTCACCCATCGTCAATATATCTTCCTGTAAGGTGATCCTTGAAAAAGAGGGTTCTGTGTTCACAAAGTTTGGGATATGCTGAATACTGATTCTTAAGTATTCACAGTGCATGCTAGTATCTCGAAAGTTCTGCCAAGTCCTAAAGCAAGGACCAGTTGAATTTGTTTGACTCAATATTTCCTAAACTTTCTGGGAAAATTCTCCCTCTCACCTCCCAAGGGGTATCTATTAAGATCCCAAGGAACTAGTATCCCATAGAACTAACTGGAAGATGAATTATGGCAACATTGTGGTTTAAATCTCAGTTTTATATCAGATACCAGAATCTGATGCATAGAGAGTAAAAATATTGATTGAAGATGTATCGATAGGGAGATCCAATTTTGTGGCTAATTAAATTGTTTTCATGAAGTTCAAAGAATCCTTTTGCAAATGAACAGGATATTTGTGTACTGCAAGTGTGCTATAAAAGAAAAGAACAATAGTGGAAGAAAAAGGTGCTTCCCACTCACCATCATTGCTCTCTTCTTACTCTGGGGGGGTTCTCAGGGGAATAAACTCTAGCTATAAGGAATTACTAGAATTATAACACTAATATCAAAAAGTATTTAGTCTAAGCACCCCATTTTCAGATGTGGAAACTGAGGCCCAGTGACTAACATTAACTCAATCTAGATTCTCTGATTGGACAATGGAAGGACAACTATCATTGTCTCTCAACTGCCTCCTTGGCCTCCGCTGCCCCATGCAATCTAAACCCTTGCTTCGAATATTATTCTCTGCTCCCTCCCAACCCCACTATTGCACTTTTTTTTTCCATAGACAGTTTAAATACTTAAGCTATATTAATTCTCTCAGATATTCCTGTGATTTTAAAAAAAAAAGGGTTATGAGAGTGTAAGGTGCCTAGCACAGAGATCCATCCATGCATAATAGGAACTTGATTGGTTTTTTTGAATAGTCTACTTCTAACTATACCACTTTCTCTGCCTTCTAGAATTTTAAACCAATTTAATACTAGATTATATAAATATATTATGTAACTCTCTAATTTGCTTCATGGGAGCAAGCTGTCTTTCCAAATAAAACACCAGATCCCACAAAGCCCAACTTTAATTACCCACAGTACCTATCCCAGTGCTAGACACCCAGCAGGCAAGCCAACCAGTCCTCAGTACTCGCTATTTAGAAATTGGAAGAATTCAGAGGAGATATTAAAATAACGATTAGTTCTACAAACCAGTAGCAGGAGCCCCCTCCCTGCTCCAAATCATATGTTAGTGGAAAAGCAAAACAACCAAGTGTGTCTCTGGTCAAGAAAAAACTCCACCTACATTAAACATTATTACACATCAACCTTGTTGGTTTTCCTAGATTTATATATAAAACCCTGCAAAGATTTTTTTAAAAAGAATTTTAGAGTAAGGCAAAGTAAGAAACATGAGAATATCAGTAAAATAATTTATTTTCTAAAAAGAAGGAGAGGAGAAAGGGCAGGAAACAATAAAGGAAGAGTAACAAAGATGGCAAACCAAATTCACAAGAAAGCCGTGAGAATTTGGGAGCTGGCAGAAGGCAGCCCTGATTTTGGAGCAATGAAGGGCCACCTTTCTTTTTCCCAGCCTTCAGGGGGCAATCAGTGAACTTAACTGAACTACTCATTTGCAAAAGATTGGGTTGGTAGGGGAAGAGCACAGATGAGGGTAAATTCAGCCAGTCCTATTTTCTCTGGCTCTTTTAAAAATTATTTCGTTAAAAAAAGCTCCAAATAATAGCATCAGCTGCTAATTTAAAACACTATCTGTTTGTCCTGGCCCACCTGCCTGCTACCTGGGTGCATTGGGCTGTAGAGTTAAGGAAATGGAGAAGTGATAAATGTGTACTTAAAATTAGAAGTACTAGATATTAGAGGTGGCATAAACCTCAAGATCACGTGATCTGGGGGCGAAGACTTTGGATAGATAAAGGTCCAACTCTAGAGGCAAGGCCCAGACATTTTAACTGTCCTGCCCTAGCACAAGGCATGTATCCTGTACTTCATAAGGATACATTTTTCCTAGGAGTCAGCGGTACCAACCACAAACATATACAACTGGAAAATGGAGGGGCACCCTCTTACCTCTCTGGTTGTGTACGTGCCAATGCTACCAAACCTTGTTAGGTGATAGGAACTGTTAAGAAGCCTTCAGTACAAGGCACCCTGGCAATGGTGAGCATAAGACCCTGGCCTGATAGGAAAAATCCTAGGATAAAAATTGTGGCACAGGCTACATCATGGAAGATTAAGAAGGAGAGCCCTGGGGTTGGACTGTTTGGGTTCAAATCCCACCTCTATCAGTTGATAACTGAACCACTTATTTAATTTTTGCAAGCTTTTATTTTCCTCATCAGTAAAATAAAAACAACATCACATACAGTTGTTGGGAGGCTTGCAGGAGGGCCATACCCAACACTTAGCATATTGCCTGGCAAGAACTAAGTGCTCAATGAATGTTAGCTAATATTAGTCACACTCTGCATTCTTCTATAGTTTTTTCATCGCTGTCTTCTCTTAAATATTCATAATGTCAAGTTCTGATTCTATGTAATACAAGCCTTGAGAAATGGCCTCAAACTTGGTTGATACTTTGTTTTTACTCCTACAAAAATGAAAGGCATTCACATAATTTTCTTTGATTAAAAGCAACCATCAGTACTACTACTACTGTTATTACTACTTTCTGCTACTGTACCACCTGGATTATGAGACATCTCCCTTTTTTATTCTGTCATTGTTCTCTCTCTCAAGACTGTATTTGTTCTCTTATTAACTAGGACTTTAACTTTCTTTGTAAAAACATACAGTATAATTCAAATCCAATTTTTAGCACTATCTGGCTATGTAACCTTGGGCAAGTTTTTTAATGTCTCTGATTCCCAGTTTACTCATATGTAAAATCAGAATGACAAGAGTATCCAACACAGGGCTATCGTGGGATTAAAGTAATATCCATAAAGTGCCTACACATGATAAACCCTTAGTAATTATGAGCTATTCCTTAATTTCTCACCATCATAGGATGGATTTTATTTGGAGCAGTACCAAATTCTCTCCCTGCACGAGAGGCAGAGAAAATCATGTGTGCCAAATAGCCTGTATGAAACCTAAATATAGAAAGAGTTTAGAATAATACAAAAAAAAATTCACTTCTGCAAGTCTCATTATTCTGAACATTGTCCAATCATGATGATAACAGCCCAATTTACAGTCTTCCATCCAGATACTCAACAGCTAATGCAGTTGGATTTGGTTATTTTAGAAGAATATCTGCTCAAATATTTTGGGAAACTATGTAGTAGGTTTCCACCAGGATAGGGTCACAGTTGATCTACGACACAGCTACAACCAAGAGTAGTTTGGGAGGAGGGGGTGAGCAAGGAAGGAGCATGCATCCTCCACTCTTGCCTCCTGGCTGGACCCACCCTGACTTCTGGGGCACAGTGAAGAGGGGCTTTTGGCACATGCAACACAGTGGCAGTGGAGGGAGAGAGGAGGGAACAGGATAAACATATTGCTAGATTTTTCTTTCCACGACTTCTATCAACTTTGTCATATGGAAACAGAGTCTTTAAAGCAATTTGGAGAAATCTAAGTTAGAGATTAACCTCCCTTACTTAGCTGTTCCCAAAAAAGGTCAAGACAATAGGGAACCAAGAGGAAACAGGGGGACCTTGACTAGGGGCAAGGCAGAGGTCAAATTAATGATTTCCTGATGTGTCTTTATTCTACACCCAATGAAGTCTACGTGGGCTAAGAAGGCACAAGGTTTTAAAGGAAGTGTCAGACTAACCCACCTTCTTTTCAGAGGGTCAATAAGACTCACTGCCAATTCTGAGCCCCACTTCTCAGACCTCATTTTGACCGCAATGACATGAAGCAAGGAGTCCCATTATATTTGTTCTTCCCCTCTCCCAACTTCCATGAGAAGCAACAGAAAGAGGGATGCAAAGGGATGAAGACACAGCCCACAAGATCTGGGAGGACTGTCCTTGTGAGGTCTGCTATCTCCAGTAGGATGAAGACACCAGGTTGGCAACAAAACATGCCATGGGTTTGACACTTATAATTTACAGCCCAATGGATCCAACCATAAACAGGGTGAAGTCAGCAGGGGAGCTTAGTCTACCTTTCATGCCTAAAATGTTCCAATTTGGATAACAATTAGTTGGGTGGACTGAGAAGACCACCTCTGACTCAGCTTTATGAGAGCTTTGATTCCCTGGCCAAGTGCGTGCCTCTTGCTGGCTGCGTGGGAAATACCAAGGCAGTGGCGGCACAAGCTGGCAAGGGGCTTGCCTCAGTGGGTTACTGGCAGTGAGCAGTATACACAGAAGGCCTAAAAAAAAGGACAGGCTCTGCTCTGGAAATATACACACACCCAACTAGCACAGTCTTAACTCTTTGCTCTTCTGTTGGTCCCTCTATAAAGAAAAAGCACAAATTTATAATACCTATATGGGCTAAACCATGGTATCATGGGAGGACAACTAGAAATGGAAATCTTTGTGTGGTCACATACATGCCACTTATACCCTATGGGCTTTGGGGAGCAGCTCTCTGGTTATGTATCTATTTATCTCTAAGCCTTGGTATCCCTCTCAAGAAAAAATGCATGCTAAGAGCACCTCGTAGTGTACAGAGAAGAGTGAGATGATCTATGTCAAGAGCTCCGCATGCTTTCTAGCATACAGTAAGTCTCAATAAAGTGACTATGTACTTATAAAGCAAGTGGGATGGATGAGCCCTATGGTACTTGTAGCCCTGACATTGTTTTTATTCTAAACTCTGGTGATGTGAGAGAGAAGGAGATCTGAGCATGCTGGCTAAATAATCAAGTCTCAGAATGTAGAAAGCAATGGAGAGTCTGCCACGGCATCTATGTAATGGCAATGTACGTGTTTTGTAGTCTTATGCACTAATGCTGGTCATGGCCAGACAAGCCAAGTGGCAGGTTAATAAAATGATCACGGTGCTTGGAAAGCACTGCATTAAGAGAGCATAGTCATTTTCATATAGTCACAGTCATACACTGAGATATCTGAAAGCTACAATTCCTAGGGCTGGATAAGGCCCTGGGTTCTTCCAGGTTTCCCTAGCAAGTCACCTATTCTCTGATGAAGATCCATTGAGTAAGTCAAGAATCACCTACACCTCGATTATCACTATCATTTGAAAGATGTTCCTTGAAGATTGGGCTACCATAGACTCTGCCTACAGAATATCCACAGATTACAATCTTGCCAAAGTCAGAATAGGCTTTTCTTATATATTTTGTGACTTTGTCTCTCCTTTTCAATTCCCAATATACAATAGGACCTCTACTACCACGGCAAGCCCACAACCACAAGTTACAAAACAGAAGCTCTCTCCTGGTGCTAACAGCCCAGAGGATGGAAGTCACCCCAGTAAAAAGTGCTGCCTCCTGGTAACCCCAATCCACCTTCCCTAGTTTCCCAAAGTTCTGCAGACTGGCGCTGGCCCACCCAGAGCGGCACCACTAAATTCTATACATTCTATTAGAAATTCAAGTATAGACAGTATCTTCAACTAGATCAAGCTATTAGATATTAATGTTCAGACAACACCTACCTCACTCCAGACCAGCATGGTACCGAATATGACCTGTAACCCATCAAAGAAATTGTCTCCTATGATGATCACAGTTGCGCCTCCCGTCGTCCATCCTTCACTCGGGCTGATGGCTTTGATACAGGGAGTAGCTGCTTTTCAACACACATGAAAAAGAGAAGGAGTCTGCTGTTAGAACCAAACTTTAATGATGGAGACTTGAAAAAAAGGGAAAAAAAAATCTTTTATCTTTTCACTCACAGAAAGTCCCTCAAGATCTCCGCATTTCCTAGCCACATTAGGACCTGAAACCTAAGGGTGCAACTTCAGTTTTTAAAAGCATTCTTTTCATTGCTTCTGTTAGGATACATATCTTTTACACAAATCTCTATCAAACCTGAAACCTTATGAAATAAAACACAGAAGTAAAATTTAACTTATGAAATGTTAAGGATTTTTTTTTTTTGTAAAAATGAATGACTTTTTGGAACATATCAGAAGCCTTACAGAATTCATAATTAAATATGCCTCCGGAAAAGAAAATATATACAATTTTAGTTAAACATGTCTGTCCAATGGGAAGTTTTTGAGAGGAGGCCGGAGCAGGAAATGATTCTCGATCCATGACTTCTGTCTGTAACACTAACATAGCAACATTTCTCATTAAAAATCAGTTAAGTTTTTTTTTCAAATAAATGTCATGGATCCCATTTTATAGATGCAAAAAAATCTGGGTCACTTGGGGTGAATTACGTAACAAATAGCTGACTGAGGGCTGAACCACAGAGTCCCCATGACCTTTGCTTTGTTGTCTTTCCCAGGCATAAAACCCTAGAAATGACTTTCTGAAAATATCATCTCTCTTCTCTTTCCATTAGAAATGGCCCTTGGAGATGGGAAATCATTTGCAAATACTGTGATTCCAAATAGACTGGAGGTGGTTTGCTTAATGAGCACAGCATACTTTCAACAGAATTGCTGGACATACATGTAATTGTTGGATTGTTTCTGAAATCTTTCAGAGGGCACCTTCATGCCACTGAGGATTTTTAACTTCACAATGTCATGCTGCTGTTCTCATGATTACTTTTATGAACAACAACAAAGTAAAATTCTAAAGCAAGGGAGATATTGTGCAAGGACACAGAATGGGACCCTCTTCTTTAATAAAAAGTTTATTAAGTATCTAAGACTGATTTTCCAAGCATTGAAGCCAATGAGAGCACTAGTTAATTTTAACGGGGGTGTGGGGTGGGGTGGGGAGTGGGGGGTGGGACTGGCAAAAAATTATTGGACTTTGTCAAATTTGGCAAAATATCATGCTTTAACTTTTGTAATAAAAAAATATTAAGCCCAGCCCAGTGGGACCACTACTCACGTGCCACCACACAAACAAGTAGAATGGGTTTCGATTCAAATTAATCTTAAAAATTTGCACAGAGAAATTTGGAAATATCCAAACTAAACATTTCATGCTGGCTGAACTCATAGCAATGCATTTACAACTAAAACTGGGCAGTTCATATGATTTTTTTTCTCCTCTACTTTCTCCCAATAACAAAATAATTAATCAAGAAAATGCAAATGATTGATGACTTGAATTGAAAATTCTTGTCTAATTTTCTAAACATACATAGAGGTTGTGATCAATGTTCCACAGACCCAGGACTTTTTCTTAAACAAAAGCTTTCTTTAAAGGTAAAAATGTTTAAATGCATGATTAAGTACTCCTAAACCAATGGTGGAATATGATGTATGATTTCAAGCAATTTATAAAGGAAAGAAACTGTATTTAACAACTATGTAAAGTTCTTAAAATATAAGCAGTTTGGAAACATTTTGTTAATATCCCAAAATCTTAATTCTTAATTTATAACTCAATCTACTTAGTTGCTAGAATGAACTAGAAAAGGTATTGCCGTACCCCTGACTTCTGAGAAGAATGGGATATGAATTTAACTAAACTGGTCTTGAGAGTCCTAGATGATGGCAAAGTGTGTAATCCAATGGTGCCATTAATCCCTGACCCCGTGATTATACACATACCTCAAAATGGTCTTGGTGTTTATTATCAGTATTAGCTTTGGGATTTCTGTTCATTTTTATTTTTTTAATCACACAACTAAAATGTTTTAATATATTTTTTTAAATTTCACCATTAGATAACTATAGTCTCCTCCAGGCTTTCTCACCATTGCACAAAAGGAGGTGGAAAGATGTGTTCCTGTGTCTTTGAGAAACCTTCCTACAGGAAAGGCCTTATAACAGCAGGGTCAAGCCACTGATTTTGGACTTGATCCCTTCCTTCTTTTTTCCATTTGTTATTTGTAGGATACAGAATCCATATAAGTATATATGTGTGTATGTGCTTTCAAACACTTCCTAAGGGAAGTGGTAATGTTTTCAGATACCGTGTGCAATTCTCCAGAAGCAAAGCTCTATGTCAAATAGTCAGAGGAAAAAAAGAGCATCAAGCTTCCAGAGATAACTTGGTGAGAAAACAGTATTTGACACCACTTTCTTAGTTTTTTAGAGAGAAAAAAGCCTCAAGGGAAGTACCCCAGGGACAGTGACATGCTCCTAAGTCCATCCTACCTGTGCGCTCAGCACCATCCACTATCCGCACTTCAAGACTATATGCCATTCTTAGATCAGGCTAAGTCCTGAAAATCTTCCTAAGTTTAGACCCCAAGGGGTTCTAATGGTGCTCCTATACATCTGTTAAGACATATTAGTCTTGAGAGGAAGCTCTTGAGAGGAAGCTCGCCCCATCAAAAATATTCATGGGCTGTCTCACCGAGAGGGGGAGGAAGGGATGCTACAGGCATTTAGTAACTGGAGGTCAAGAATGCTGAATATCCAGCACTGCATGGAATAGTCCCCCAAAATGAACAACTCTAATAGGCCAATAATGCAAGTTAGAAAACACTGTGACTGGCTAAAGGGAATTGAGCCTAAGAGCCATTGTTAAGATTTCACAGATCCCTGTAGGCCAAGGTAAGAAAGACAAATGAACACAGCAGCTCCCCTTTCAGAGCAAGCATGAGATGAATGGCCACTGGCACCCAGCACTGGGCAGCACTGGGAAGTGGTAAGGATGCTGGTGAATTGCCTGTGTCCCATCGAAGGTGGCAGCCCTGCTCAGCTCCAGCTCTGGTGACCCCACACAAATGCAGGCCCAGTGTGTCCTAGGGTTCTCTTTCAAAGGAAGCCAGGAATCCAGATTTTTATGTGAAATTCTCTAATCTTTAAATGTTGGCAACTAATTCAATATTTTTAGAAAATGTGTGGGCCAAAGAAAATGTTTATGGGCTGGCTTTAACTCACAGGCTGCCATTTCATACTTTTATCCCAGTCACCAGGACCCTGCCAGATTGAAAGCAGACCTGGAAAGACTTGCAATTGTGGTACCCAAACTCCAGGCACTCAAATGTTAACTGCAGTATTGACAGCAAAAAATGCAAGTGTCTACACGTGCCCAATAGGGGAACGGTTAAATAAATTATGGTACATCCATACTATGGAATACTAGGAGTATCATTAGAATGCATGAAAAAATTTTCTGTAAACTGATATAGAAAGATGTCAAAATATGTTAGTAAGTGAAAAAAGCAATTTGCAAACTAATGAAAAGTGTGATCCTGTTTATTTAAAAAATGGTATTTATGAGGCATGAGTATGTATGTGCACAGTATATGTGGGGGGGTACAGTTATATGTGAAGAGGTATGATGGACAAAGGTTGGGAAGGAAGGACAGGCATCAACTGTCCCCACTGGGTTCTTAGAAGAAGGGAAAGTGACTAGAGTGTGTTGACAGAAAAGGGAGACTATTAACTTTTATTCTATAGACATTTGTATAGTTTGACTTATTTCAGTGAGTATTTACTAAGGTAATGTTATAATAATAAAAAATGAAATAACAACAGAACATTTAATTCTGGGAGAGACAACGGTTGTACTTTTTAGAGCAAATCAACACTGAAACAAAACAAAACAAACAAACAGCTGTGCTGACTAATGGGCCCAGAGCCTCTCCTCTCTTCTTTTTGGATAGGTTTTCTCTGAGAAAACGCAGAGAACATCCGAAACAGCCAAGGACTTGTTTTCCTTTCATTCAGGATACCCAGGGAGAAACAGAGGGAAGCAGGGAAAGATCATTTTTAACAGCCACAGTGGATGGATTCAGTGGAATCTGAGAGTGAAAAGATTTACAAAAGGGTTCAATACAGCCCGGAGATGTAATAATCAATACAATTCTATCTCCAAGAAAGTATTATTGGAGGGGTGGTGATGGTATTTGAATACAAAACCACTTTTACCAGCAAATTCTTGATTTAATTAGTAAAAGATTCTTTCTTCTTCATCAATGAATTTTTACACTTTTACACTTTAACTATCCACAAGGCCAGTAAGCCAATTCCTGGTTCTAAGTCTCATTAAAAATAAAAGTTTAGGGTTTTGTATTTTTTTCTTTTGCCTCTTTTTTAAATCCCTTCCCCCACCCCTCACCAGCCACCAAAGTAGAGGAGATTTTCCTTCCTTCAAACTATGACAATAACATGATTACCCCACCACAGTTTAGCATAATGGCTCTGAAATGCTCCTGGCACATTGCAGAGTTAAAGTGGAAATTATTAGGTAGCTCTTCTTTGTTATAATAATGATCACTCCACAAATAAAAGCTCTTCTCCCAAAGGTACTGCAAGGCACAAAATGCTAATTCTGAAGATTATGTGTGTGCTTTTATTAAATATTACTATGCCCTGCCTGTTTGAGGGCTTCTCTGCTCTGATTGTTTTATGAGTACCATGTTAATGTCATTCCCATCTTGCTAGCAGCAGGCACACATTTTAGCGTTTGTATGAGAGTTGATCAAAGGCCACGTGCTGGGGGAATTGCTGAGAAAACACGGACAAGCGATAAAAATCTAACAGATTAATTGGTTTAAATTTCATTTCAGGGTGTTGAACTTTGGCTCGGGACTCTAATACTACACCGTGAGTCAGGGCCTAATTACCAGATTTCCAATTTGCCTCTGAACAATGGTTGTGGAGAGAAGGAAAAGAGAGGGAAGAATAAAAAAAAAAGGAAAGAAAGAAATCGTTCAACTCCAGTACATATTTAACAACTAATGTTCTGTGTGCAGACAATTTCACCAGGGGACATTTGCCATACCCTGCTCTTCCTCCAGAGCATTTATATGTCCTTCCAATAGCCACGGAAGGCAGCAGAAGAAATCACGGATGCCCTCAGTGGTCTGAAATCTCCCTGCACACTCACACTGAGAGCATCAGTCTCTTTATTAGCAAGGTGAATTTATAAGCTGGAATCACATCTCAGCCTCCAATAGGAATGATCTATTTCACTGATAGAAGGCAAGGGCCAGGAGAGCCATGTTTACCTCGGGGTTTATGGGTGGCCTTGGGAATAAGGGTTAATTGAGCTCAGAGGTGCCTGCCCATTGAGGTGAATTAGTGGTGTGTGCAGCTATCAGCAGGGCCCTGGGGCTGCTCTTATTTTTGCCTCTGAAACCTCTCTGTGCTGTGATCAATACCTCACTTGTTTGGAGTAGCCACATAGACGACCTGGGTTCAGCATTTATCATATCTTTGCCCCAAAATGAGGCTTTTGTGACAGTTGATGCCCTATTCTGGAAGTCTAATTAGAGATGCATTGTTTGGGTCTTTTTCTTCCATTTCTGTATTTAAATCTACTGGAGAAACAACATTGTCAGTTGGCGAAATGTACAAATTGAGAAATTTTCTAATCTCAATGTAAATCTGAAGATGAAATTCCATTTTGAAGTGGATATAAGGTTCTTATCCATTTCCATTGTGTATGATATATGAAAATATGCAAATTCTCCTTTTCCAGAATTCTATTAAGCAAATCTCTCTATTAATGAGCATTTCTACAAAGCAGAATAACTGATGCTTACAATGGAGGTAAAGATGTTGGCACCAGCCTTTACTGGCTTCTCAGTAAAGATGGAAAGGTGAAATTATGTTAAGTTGATTTTAACATTCAGAGTATGACTATATTTGAAAATGGGCAAGAACTCCAGCTGTTCAGATTCCACATCTACCACTTAGTGCAACCTTGAAACAATCTTTTACCCTTTTTAAGCTGTAGTTTCCACATGGGTACCCACCTCACAGAGTTCCAGAAAAATGTACAGAAAATGCCTACTCGTGTTTCATTGTTTTACTATGTGCCAGGCACATAGTATTTGAGTTGGTGCTATAATTATTATTATCATAAGTTTCCCATTAACCAGAGTTTATTTATTTACTAAAATATCCTATACTCTAATCATTCCAGATTACATAATTCATTGTAAAACTTTCCTAAGAACTTCTAATTCAGCTACTTGCTAACATATCCAGCAAAATGTACTGAGTAGGTGGAATTGGCATCGGTCCTTCCAAAGTAGAATGTTTTTTTAAGGATCTCATTTGCTTGGAATGAATATTAATGGGAAACTTTTCAGAAATGAGGAATTGACTTTAATGTTATTGTCCCAAATTTTTGAGACTTGGCAGAAAACGTGAAACCCATGAGCTCAGCTCATTTCTACGGGATATTTGTGACCTCGTAAAATCTCAGGCTTTTCTCCCTTTTATCTACTTGATTTTGGTGATATTGTGCTTGGGCACAACCCTGTTTCAAAGATAATGCCCCCCCTCCTTTGAACTCAGTACACAGATATCTGTTCTTCCTGCTCAATCTGAACAATTGTTCTTGCTGTTTTGGGGGTTTTTTTTGAGTGAATGATTTTCCTGACTGCTCACAGCTTATTAGCACCACAACCTGCCTTCTTTGATCCTGAAACTAGCAGCTATTAGACAAAAAGGAGGACAAATACAGGGTTTGTCCCCAGTTGGAAGACTGGTCCTCTATATTTTCAGCATGTAGAGGAGGCAAATCTATTCTTTGTTTACCTATTCTCCAACCAGATGTTTTAGAAACCAGTAGCAGTTATAATGCCTGACCTGAACTCTAGCACCCAAGTATGCAAACTTCACTTTCAGCATGTTAATATCACCAGACTCCAAACAAATAAACTCAGCTAATAAACAAACAAACAAACAAATTTGACAGTTTCCTCACGCAAGGTGTAGCAGTCTTTGTAACATTTCTGCTGTTGCTTTATCTTGTGTTACTAGGTATTTATTTCTGCCTTCCTTTATTTTCTTCAGTAATTGCATTATGCAGTTAAGCATTTTATTGTTTATTAGTTTTTTTATTTTGTTTTGTTTTGTTATTGGTCTGCATTTATTGCCCTGTCCACCAGAATATCCAGATATTACTTGGCAAAGAATCAGGTATTACAGATGCCAAAGAGTCTGTGTGTATGTGTGTGCATGTTTGTGTGTGTGTGTGTGTGTGTGTGTGTGTGTGTGTGTGTGTTTGGTGCGTTTGTCACTTTAAGGAGAAATGTAATCCATGATATAGAGATTTTGCAATACCAGATGCAATTAAACCTATTAAATATTAAATGAGGAGATTGAGAATTTCAAGTGTTTTTCATCCTTTATTTCAAAGTGACTTCATTTGGCAAGAAAGCCCTTTGCTTTGACAGCATTAATGGCTCTCAGAGAAAAAGAGAAAAGAAAAAATCTGTAGTCACTAGTTGGAAATGTATCTCCCATGTCCATCTACTACATTAAGGCAGAGTTTACCTGGTGGTGGATATCTAGATGTACCTAAACATAGTGAAATAGTATCTAACTTCCAAATGGTACCATTTGCTAACTATAGACTAAGCTCAAATTTATCTACTTTCTGTTTATTTTACATTTTTCTTATTTTATTCTGAATTAGCAAGATTCCTCAACAAACAGTGGACATAGAAGCTGAGGAAGAGAAGGACAGAAATACAGTGTAACAATTGTAACTGAAAACATTCCAGGGCAAGAGCTTTTGGATTTCAGAGTTTGTCTATCAGAGATCCAGAACTCTATGCAGGTTCATTACACAGGATTATTTAACAATTTAGCAGTGAAAAATCTTGACATTTTGATGTACCTGTAACTTCTAAATTGCACTTGAAAGACTTGTTGAAGGCTTTTTGCTTTAACAACATCCAACATAGCACTGTTTCATAATATGCAAAAATTGTTTATTAAATACACTGCAGAAGCTCAGAATTTTATAACTCAAGGTGTGAATACACTGTTTTCCACCTCATGTTTGATCTGCCAAATCCAAAATTAAAATGTACAAAATATTAATCCTAGAGCATCTAAAGGCAAATATTGCCATCAGTTCTTTTCTTTTCTTTCTTTTTTTTTTTT
>VBSM01003214.1:8062140-8103225 GCA_008086735.1 Cheirogaleus medius
AAAAAAAAAAAACATGTAACAGCTTCTTCAAGGAATACTCAGGTCTTTATTCACAAGCAATCTCCCTGGGCCTGGAAAATCATAAAGTCAAATATGAGCAAGTCTAGTGGAAAATCTGTGACGTTAATCTTGGCTGGAGTTGTATTTTTAACAGGCCTTGAATGTGTGTGCCGGATTATCCAGATGGCCATACAGGAATCGGCCTGATAGGATTAAACCTTTATGCTGAACTCTGCTCCATCTGTTCTCCAAGGTTTGCCTTTCCTTATCTGAATATGAATTTTCAGCCTTCTTATGTCTGGGAGCAGGACTAAATTCAGCATTAAAAACATAGATGTATGCAGATAATTTAACATTTCATTAGTTAGTCTCAGTTGATATTATCTTGGTCTTTTTCTAGAAAACATTTTTGCTAAGGATTTTGCTAAGAAGAAATTTAAACGCACATAGAATCTACTTTTTGTTAGAGGGTTTTGTCTTTCTCTTCCCATTGAATTCTAGGACTCATTCAATTCACCGCTACAGTAGGGGTTTACATCGATGTTTGTCCACAAAGATTAAAAGAAAAAAAAAAAGGAAGACATGGTATCCTCTCAGCAGAATTTAACTATAAGATTAGATGATATGTAACTCTGAGTGAATAATCCAAGCAGAAGATATTCATGTGTGTTTTGTTCTTTTTCTCCATTAAAAGAGGTTTGGTATTAGTCATCATTTGACAAAATTAGATATAACAACTGTTTCTATCAATTTCATTACGTTTTCTGTTTTTCAGGAAGCTTTTTTTTGCTAGGGATTTTTTTTTAGGGGGAGGGGGCTGTAATTCAGAGCTTCATCTTGAATGAGAAAGGCTGACATTTGCTTTGTCCTCCCATGCATAGATCCCTAGAAGCAGCGAAGTTACTTATTAGCTGGAAAAGTTGGCTTAGAGCAGGTTTCGGGACAAAGGCCAGTGAGTCACCAATAGGCCAGAGCTTGGTAGATGGTTCTGTGGTTTTCAGCTCTATGACAAAGACAAAGGGAGGGCTCTCACTCCTGGACTCGGTGGAGAAGGCCAGTGACATGCTTCCCAGGCAAACAACCTGTCAATGAACGTACAATGTTGCATGAGAGAGGGATCTTTTAGAATCCTACTTTGAGGCAGGTTTATAGCACCATGATCACTAGATGTGTGTGCTCAGTGCATCTGTGATGGAAACCTCAAGAGACGGCAGCATGTGGAGCCCTAAGAATAGACCTTTGCTCTAGCAGTCTAGTGGAGTCCCGTGGGCCTTGCGGAGTTCCCTCATTCACACTGGCTCTCAGCTTTACGCTGTCATGAATGGCAGAGTCAAGCAGCTCATCAAATAATTTAGGCTTTTCCACACATAAGTATAATTATTATATTTAAGTAATACCCTTAATTGGACAGTCACGGGCAAAGGATGATGAAACTTCCATTTGAGCTTTTTTATTTTTCTAAAGACAGGGTCTCACTCTATTGTTCAGACTAAAGTGTAGTGGTCTGATCATAGCTCACTGCAGCTTTGAACTTCTGGGCTCAAGTGATCCTCCTACCTCAGCCTCCCAAGTAGCTGGGACTACAGGTGTAGGCCAACAGGCCCAGCTAATTTTTTTCTTTTTTTAATTTTTGGAAAGACAGGGTCTTGCTATGTTACTCAGGCTAGTCTCAAACTCCCAGCTTCAAGTGATCCTTGCACCTCAGCAGCCTCCCAAGTAGCTGGGACTACAGGCACACCACCATGCCCAGCTAATTTTTTTTATTTTTATTTTTTCAGAGATGGGGTCTTGCTATGTTGCCCAGGTTGGTCTCAAACTCTTGGCTTCAAGTGATCCTTCCACCTTAGTCTCACAAAGTGCAGGGATTACAGGTGTGAGCCACACATAATGGCTCCCTTTTCGAGCTTAAGATGACTTAGGTTTATTGGTATGCATGTGCATATAAACATCTCATAAAATGCATGTCTTTGGCTCCTTATATTGACAAGCATTCTAGTCAAGTAATAAGTGGCTGTTTCCTTCTTAAGAGTGGATGACACCCACAGCTCTAGTGTCCATCCTCCATATTCTAAACTAAACGAGGACACCTCACTGGATGTTCAATCTCATTACTTAATCAGCTTCGCCCAACACAGGAGCCATTAGCCACATGAAGCTATTTACATTTAATTTTTAATTAATTAAAATTAAATAGAAATTATTTTCGCAGTCATACTAGCCACATTTTGAGTGGCTAGTTACAGTGACTAGTGACGGCACAAGGACAGAACACTCCATTATCACAGGGGTTCTATTGGACAGCGTTGATCTAAGGATCAAGTTTAGATAACTGAGCCTGTAACTGATAGAGACTAAGCAGAGCTACCATTCATGGGGTGCCCTCCCTGTATCAGGAACTGTGCTAGGAATACTTAGTCTCTAATCCCTCCAACTAGGGATCACAAAATCACACGTGCTCAGGGCCAAGAAAGAAGGTAAATTAATGAAATGGGTGAGGTGCAGTGCAATGGGAGACGTGGGAACTGTGGCTCAGTGTACAGCATGTGCCCCATCCAAAAGGAGCACAACTTCTGAGCTTGACCTAATTGCTGCAATTTGGAAATGTAGGTCTGACACTACCAGCTCTTCTGATTATAAAGGAAATTTGCAGATCCAGATTTTCATATAAAATCTCTTTATTCTTTTCCTCTCCTCTACTCTTAAGGAAAAAAAAATCTCTTTTAATTGTCAGCAACAAATATATACTCTCTTAAAGTACCATGCAACCCAAACCTAAATATGGCTGAAGGCTGGATTCAGTCCATGATCCACCAGTGTGCAACTTACATAAATCCTCAGAGAGCCAGGAATCATCTTTTAGTTATTAATTTCTGTAGCCACACAACTAATCCTGCCACTGACTCATCAAACAATAAACACAAACCACAACCACAGCCAATTTTGCTTCTGATTGTTGAAGGCCTCTCCCAAAACACATGGAAGTCCCCAGCTAGCCTTTCTTTGCTATGTAGAAGATTTTCTATATGCAATTTGGGAGGCGAGTTCCCTGCTCCTGAAGGATTTCTACTGTCATCGTGCAAGACAGCATAGATAGTGACTTTTTAAGGAAACTGTGTTTTCAATGTGAGCAGCATTTCAAAATCAACCATGCCCAACCTTTAATAATGCACAAGTCCTGCTTTGTGCTTTTCGGAATAGTTCTGCTTATATTTCTCTCCACAACCGAGGCTGCTATTACTAACATATTTGAGTGAACTTTCTTTATTGAGAGCTTATCGTTTTGAGCCAGTTTCCTCTCCTCCCTGACACATTCAATGATGCTGCAATCCAGCATTTGCTACAACACAGATGTTTCCGTGGTGATGATCTGTGACGTCATAAGCACAGGAATGTGTGTCACTGAACTTATCCACATGAGACAAGCTGAGTGGGAACTCCACTTCCATTTAAACTCCATGAAGGACTGACTCGCCTTTCTCAAACCTTACTCTTTGGGATCTGAGCTGTACTATCTTCACCGCAAGAAGCCAACATTCACTTTTGCCTGTTTGTGATTCATTTCTACTCCATAATTATTAATGATGTGCAAAGTCCAGTCTGCCTACCAAAACCCACATTAACCTTTCTCAGATGCCAGCTTTTAAAATTTAGCCCACAAGGATCAAGTCTACCTTCGTAAATCTGGCCGACTCTCCCTTTCCAGCCTCCTTTCCTGTCTCTCCCAACCTGGAGGCAGCAGCTGAGAGTACTGGCTCTGGATTCGGGAGGCCTCGGCTCACCTTCCAGCTTTACCACTTACCTTGGGCAAAGGACTTTACTTTTCATAAACCACAGTTTCTACCACTTTAACTGGGGATGATAATTATAAGACAGCCCACGTCATGAGGCTGTTGGGAGGTTTACATGAGTTAATCTGTGTAGAGAGCTTAGCACAGAGTAAGCAAGAAATAAATGGGAGATGATGATGAAAAGGAGGAGGAGGACGATGGGGAAGAAGAAAACAAAGATGACGATGGCAAGCTCTCCAAGTCCACCGCCTACGAACATCCTTTGCATGTTCCCATCAATATTTGGGGAAGGTTATACCACTCCCTTTTATTCAGCCAAACTCTTCTTTGCCCAAAAAATTCATCTTCTGTGAAAAGGCGTCTGTCTACAAAACACTATCCCTTTAGTGAACGCCTCCGGTCTTTCCCATTCATTTGTTATTTACTGCACTTTTCCTTGAACTTTTATCTTAATATATATATGTGCATAGTTGTCTAGCTGGGCATATATATATGTAGGCAAATCAACCCAACTAGTCAACGCATCCCTTGCAGACAAGGACCTCATTTATATTCACAGACTGAGTAGACAGTACTCTGCATTAACCAATACCTGACAATTAACTAGCATTAAGTTTTCAAAGAGCTTTTCCACACAATATCTCAATTATTCTTAATACCAACTTTGAGTAGTAAGCAAGTAGATGTTATTGTTAATTCCACTTTACAAATGAGGTAGCTGAATCTTAGAGACTCACTTTAACTTATGACTTTGAGTGTTTACTTTTGATTGATATAGTCAAATATTTAAAACACCCAAACTACCCTTCAACTTTGGTGTTTATCTGAAATTTCTGCTCAGTCTGGCTAAAAGATTCTCTTCAATCATACAAAGACAGCCAAAGTCCCATAAAATCTTAGTTGTGCAATTCCGTATCCCCAAGATAGAGGGTGGATATTTATTAACTTTACAAAATATTACTACTCTATTTCCAAGTAAAGTTATTTTCCCCCTAAGACTCAGGTCCACGTATGAATTATAGTAAAATCTCCCTCCACCTTCTTCTACTTCCAAGTTCAGAAAATGGCATCCTAATATAATACCACAGGTGCCAATTTAAACACAGGAACATTGAAAATACTGCCAAACTTCCAGGCTTAGAAGCTTTTCTATTGTTATAAGTTGGGCTGCTAAACACACACTCAGAGTTTGAACATTTCACACAAGTGATGGCAACACTATGAGAAACATTTTTAAAGCCTAGGGCTGTTCCCCTTAACTTTCATTTTCACTCTGGACAGTATCCATCTCAATGGTGTTCATTATAAAGCTTTTCACACATAAGGAAAATAATAAAAGTTACTGACTAACAAATATGTTATTCTAAAACAGTACCTTAATAACATTTTTCCCAACATTTTTTTTTCTTTTTAGCAACAAGGATTGGATTCCACAAGCCTTTAGCTAAGCAAATCAAGAAGAGTTTCTAGGATTCTGCCAAAGTTAAAAAGTAGAAGAATATGAGGTCTGACTTTATAGATTTGTTGCACATGATAGTTACTGGAAGAGCACAGCTGGTTCGATGATTCAGCCAGAAGATTTTTGGCAAAGAAAGACCAAAGATACATTTTCTTCCTCTATCAAGAAATAATAAAATACATTGGAACTGACTGGGACACATCCCCCCTCAATCCAACATTCCACGGATAATAGACCTAACAGCATTTTCCTCTGGCATAGCACATAGTAGGTGCTCAGTTCCAACTGACCTCCCCAGCTGTGCTCAAAAGAGAAATAGATGAAGAATACTAAAGAATAAAGGAAAGTTCTCCTTTGTACCAACCATGTTATAATCATATTAATCATTCCTCTAAATAGCAGCCAGAGTATATTGCTATCTGTTCGTATTTTACATACGCACGTATCTTGAAATTTTTATTACTTTGCCCCAAGATCGATGAAAGAAACCGAGGTGTTGAGAAGAGGCCTCAGACCTGATACTGTCTATGTCCCTATTTTCTGTGTCCCCTGCCGCATTTCTCCCCAGAACTTCAGGCGAAGAATGTGGGTTTGAACAATCGGTGTCCTGCCGATCGCAACTGTCAATTAAATAAGCCAGCAACACGGGAGCATATGTTTGCATATAAAATATTGATTAACTTCACAGATTGGGATAAAAATATGTTAGTACTCAGGATCCGCTTTCATGCTTAGTGGTCAGATACACATTCAGTCCATTCAGATCTATTTCTGCACACCCAGTGGGCTTCAGAGTGTTACTTTTGTGTTTCACTTTTCTTTTCCTTCTCTGGTTCCCCATGTTAGTGCTTCTGTTCTGACTGACAAGGAGCAGACGTTCAAGCAGGATTTTAATTACTAGGTCATCTCCCTGCCGACTTGCCCACGCCAGGCTGGCAGAAAAGCAACAGGCGTACACAATCCATGCCTCAGACTTTTCTCTTGTGCCTCTCCAGGTAAATCTCTATTTTTCCGAGGATGCTAAAATCATGCTGATGGCATCAAATTCATCTGATAAGGACGATGATCACCCAAATTCTATAAAGTTTCATTTCTGTCCACTGAGTATTTCGAGTTGCAGGGTTGGCACAGGGAGGTTGAGATGGGGTGCGCGATAGTGTGACGTGATACCAGGACTTTTTATCTTAACCCAGAAAAGCACCTTCCCAGATATCACTGCACATGCCAACTAACTTACCCTTGGGATTTAGCATAGATCTGGCTTTTCAATTTGCCTTTGAGTAATGTCGTCAATTTGCTTCAATCGCAGCAGGTATTATATTACACACTCAAATAGCAGGAGGATTTCTCTCCACCTCTGAAGTCCAATGTGTGGAGATTAGCATTGACTAAACAGTAAGAAAAAAAACAGTAGTGATGACCCCTCGTGTCAAATACTCGGAGGTCCAAAAGCTGCACATACAAAACCTAACTCTTTTACTGTTTGGCCACAACCAGATCCTTGTAGGATGGCCTCAGTTTCCCAAATTTGTTAAATGGACCTAGTGATAGCAGTGCCCTCCTACGGCTGTTAAGAGTATTAAGAGGAACTAAACAAAGTGCTTAGCACTGAACTGGATGCGTAGGAAGTACTTAAAGGCTACTATCACAACAGCAAAACCATCATCACCCAAAACACTGGCTTAAATGCTACCATTTTACTGGATAATTAGTTCTTAGACTGTGATTTAAGAAAACACAATGGACCCATGTCTCCAAGTCAAAGAGAAACCAACCGATGGGAAATTTCCAAATTTATTTTCTTAAAAATAAATCTCAGACATAACTCACCTTCCCTATCAGGACTCCCTCAAGCTTCTAATGTTCTGTCCCCACATAGAATTTTGAACATGCTTTCCCCTCTGCCTAAAATGTTCTTTCTGCTTTGCTTGTCTAAATGCTGCTCATTCTTATTTAAAATTTTAAAAGTTTCCCTGATACTTCAGACTTGGCTGAGTCCCCCAAGCCTAAGCTCTCTTAGCAGTCTGTATTTCTCCTTTATAGCATTTATCATCGTTACACTTTACATCCTCCTGCATGATCATTATTGGCACATAAATAAGCATCCCATGTGACTGTACACCCCATAATGTCAACAACTGTCCCTCCCTTGTTCACCCCTGTAGCCCTATTGTGGAATATCATAGGTAATCAATTGATAAATATGTTTTAAATAGATAAATGGCTGAATTAATAAGCAAATCATTAGCATTATTAAAATGTGAAGGAACTAAACAGAGTAGCTTTAAAGTTGAGAACTCTCCCAGCAGTTAAGAACAATGGAGGCTTCACCCACAATGGGCTTCCTAGGTTGACAGGCGGGTTTCCTGGGCTGATCTGGCCCTGGTGACAGCAGGAGGCACTCCATTCTCTTGGGGGTTAAAATTAGCACCCGTAGGCTCCCCGTGAAGTGGGCTGTAATCATGCAAGGACCCAGGTGGATCTTGCTGACAGATGTTAAGGTTAGAAGGAAGGGTAGCAGCCAGATGAGAAAACAGAGCCACCCCCTTCCGGAGGTACCAGGACTTCCTGTCTTTAGGCCCTGCTGGTTCCTGCTGGCCCGCCCCTCCCCCATACACCAGTTTCAGCACAGTTGCTGCTCTTTCTGTCATTTGAACTCAAATCCTATCTCGGAAATTGATGGGCAATCCTGCCCTTGACAACACAATGTCAGCTTTGCTCAGTGTCCAGCTGGTTCCGTATACATTATCATAATGCGCTGCCCGGGTGGACGCAGGCCGATTCCCTCTCTTGACTCGAGTCTGCTTCCCAAATCAATTTCTGCTCTCTGACATGCAGACAGCACTTTTTCAAAAAATAAAAACAGAGTTAGCAGCAAGGTTTTAAACTCCTAATAGGAGTTTAAATAGGAGTACTCCTATTAGGGTATTAAATCTATTATTCTAATGGTAAACTCACTGGACCTAAAAGGCTTTCTTTTAAAAAACATTTGACTCTTAAAAAAAAAAAAGAAAAGAATGTTTTCCAGAGTCTTACACTGTTTCCTGGTGACTTGAAAGAATTACTACTTCCCCCAACCCTTAAAGCCCTTTCTAACAGCATTTCCCAAACTTCAGTCATGATTGTGTTCCATTCCTGGATCACTTATTCTATTACCTACTTAATATTATTTAGTTGCTATTTCTGTTTAGATCAACGTACCTTTTCTTTAAATTTAGTCTTGCCCTAAGCAATAATAGCTGTGAGATCATGACTTTAGAGTTGTACTAATAGTTGTATTATTTTGTTTATGCATTAAGATAAACATATAACTATTAAGAAATGTTTTAATGTTTTTCTCCCATCTCCTAAAATCATCTCACATACTGCACGGGAAGCACTGGTGTGAAGCTCACTACCAACCATCGGGCGGATTATATGCTACACCCTCTCAGCTGAAGGGACTCGGGGAGAGAAACATCGAGTGAGAGCTACCTAAGACGCCATGGCTGTGTACCCCATATTTTGTGGGTTTTCCAGGCTTCCTAGAACCAAGCTGTTAACTTCCTGCAGAGAAGCCCAAGGTGGAGGGAAGCTGGCCTTAGGTCTGTTCTCTGAGATGACCACCACTTGGCATTTTGGTAGCCACTCCCCAAGGCTGTGTGTGTGTAGCTCCTCAAAAACTAGGAGAAGCTCTCACAGAATCAGCTGGGTTCAAACAACAAATCATCGGAGCTGGAAGGGCTCTACCAGACCCCACCTTCACTGAGGAGGAAACTGAGGCCCGGAGAAATCAAAGTACATACTCGAAGTCATGTAGCAAGGTGGAGGCAGAGCTTTGCTTTAATTTATTTCTGCATGTATAACAGAGATGTCCAGACAAACAAAAATATTTCAAACCCAACTCTGGCCACTGCTACTAAATATCTCAAGAAGAGTTTATGAACAGTACCTTGAAGCTTTTATTTGCATATTAACATCACTTGAATCCTCTGAAATTCTCCAGTGAGGAAAGCTCATGTGACAAGTGAGTACAGAGCAGACTTGGTTTGGAACGATCAATTATACAAATAAATGCATTGGAATTATGATGCTTTTGTAACCAAATATAAAATTTAAAAAAAAAAATTAGGCTTAAAAAAAGTTCTGCCTTTTCTGGCCAAAACATAAGCAGAAAGTAACGCCCTCCCACACACACTCACCACACTTTGTGCTTATAAAACTACGCTAAGTGTGGCTCATTCATGTATTAGCTCAAACAAACTACCGAATCCTGGTAATTTCCCACAGTTTACAGGTTTGTCAATAAATTCATATAGGAAAACAGAATCCCCACATCCAAATGCATTTTCTATGTTATATCTCGCATGAGGTTTAGTAACCCTTCAGCATCCTATTGCTTAATTCACAATGTCACAGTTTTCTCAGGGACTTCTTTTTCTCCACCCTTGTACATGTGCCAGAGAGCCCATATGGTCAACAAATGATTTCTAGGGAGATGAGTTAGAACATTCTTGCAAATAAATAAAATATTAGCAGCATCCCTTATTATCTTACCAGCCCCATAGAAAATATACCAGTCATCAAATAAAATCAGCATTTTTTTTATTTGACTAGCAGAATGTGTTCTAGCTACAGGAGAAACAGGTTACTGAAGGAAAATGAACTATAAGGTAAACATACAGGATGTGCCCCATTTTTTAGAAAAAGATACACTCTGGGCTAACTTTTGAAAGATCTATTTAAGATGCCAGCACAACTGCTTTGCTTATATTGAAGGCAAAAATTAGAATAATGGGATAGGAGATAGAATTCAGCATACTGTAGTGTATAAGAGCAGCAGTTGAGAATACAGATTTCAGTGTGAAGCTTTCTGGGTTTGAATCCTGGATCTACTACTTAATTGCTGTGTGACTCTAAGCAAGTTACTTATCCTCTCTGTTAGCCTCAGTTTCCTCTTTTTACAACGTGGAGCCTATATAGCACTCCGCCTGGCACAGTAGGGCTCAGTCATTATTCTTAGTACTACTATTATACAGAGCTACGCGGTTAGGCAGACCCACGGTCAAATCCCAAGTTCAGTTCTAATTAGTTTTGTGGCTTGGGGTGAATTAATGACTCTCTCTAAACCTCAGTTTTCTCATCTGTAAATTGGTGATACTAATTGTTATATCTCATCGGATTTGCTAGATAATTTGATGAGATGAGTAAAAATGATTACCACAGTGCTGGCATATAGTAAATGCCCCATAAATGTTAGCTAATAATAGTTCAGAAATAAGAAACAGTAGAAGTAGTAAAAATAACAATAACATAATAAATATCACTACCTGGCCTGGTCACCATCAAGCATGGCAGCACAGTCTCCTCTGTTAGCAATGCTGTTGGTGGTGTCACAGTCAAATAAACGCAACATGGGTCATCAGCTCAGCAGTTACACGTTGCTCACGAACTCTTTAATCTGTCTGAAGCTGAGATCTTGCTGGCTACCCGGTCCCCAGCATTAGGATTTCTGTGCTATCTGCTTTATGAAGTACTCAGGGGATATGCTGGAAATCAGTCTTCACTTACATCCCTGTTTGTTTTCTTGACTACTTGCCACGTTCTTTCTATTTCAAGGGAAGACAAAAGGCATCTTCCCAACTGCTCAAAGAAAAAGGCTTGATTTGATGCCTGAAAATCTGGGGTCTCCGTGCTCTATTCTATGACATATCTGGCTATTCTTAACCCTAATGTTCTGTTCTTGCATCTGCCTTCCTTTTTCAAGTAGGAAAATCAATTGGTAAGTGGTAACATGCCACTCTCAGTCGCAAACAATGACGCCAATATTTTTCTACTTAACCCAGACCCTTCACCGAGATGCTCTTGCCTAAGCGGGTCTGACTGGAGCTCTGCACCAAAACCGGTGTCACCGAGGGCTGCTGTCTGTGTGGGAAGCTCTGCATCACTCATCTTCTGCCATTGTGTTTTGAATGTGCATTGCTGTCAGGAAGCTGGATTGATTTTACAGACATTCCTCGCAGGACGTTTGGAATCCGAGACTGGAGGTAGGCCTAGGCTGTCCTGAATTGTAGAGGCATCGAGGTGGACCCCAAATCCTCTGCTATGGTATTACCCAGAGCCCGTGAAGCCATGCAACCCCTGAAATGCACACGTGCTGGCCAACATAATATGGGCAAGTGCAAAGAAAACCTAATGGACTCTGACAGAAACTACTTATGTTTGAGCGTGAGCAGATTCCATCCCCTCTTTAGGTCTCAGTGTCCCTCTCTGTAAAGTGAGGAGGTGAAGGAGATGACCTTTCTCCCCTCGATGACTCTCCACTCAGCACGAGCTGTGATGCAGGCATTGCCCATGGTGGGAGAAGAGAGAGAAATTTGGGAAAGTACGTTTTTCTCTGTTGTTCTAGTTTATTTTCACTCATCCAGTTTTAGTTTAACCAGGGTAACATACATTTCATAGAACATATAATGCAGCAGGCCTCCATTCTCAAGGCCTTAAAAAGGTGAGGGTCTGCACAAGTTCAAACAGAAGTCAATAGGGACACTCTTTCTATGCCACTTATGAAAAGGTAATCAATGATACAAAACCATCTGGAAAAAGAACTCTCAGAGTGTTGGACTTTCTTTCTAGAAGGCACACACGCACTACTGATAGGATGAGTTGTAATTAGGGGACAGCTTCAAGGCACAGCCAACTCCCTGGTGAGCTTCCAAAGTCTGGCAGGGAAGAGCACAGTTATAAGCAACTCAGAGCAATCTTGCCCTGGGCTTTCAGGAGACATGAGGAGCCCATGTAATTGACACTGAGTCCCTCAAAGCCCTGCTCGGCCCCCACACCACTGCACAATTGCCACTGAGACCAGGGGCTGACTGGCCCACATGGGGCCTGCATGCTCTTGCCCTCACAATCACCCCCGCCGCATCTCCTGCACTCCCTCCTTGCCTGGGAGCAACAGGAGCTGTCTCTGCCTCATTTTGGTTCCTTGAACTCACTTAAGCAAAACAACCTTTGCACACACTGTTGCCTCTGCCTAGAAGTTTTTTTTTTTTGGTCCCCTTTGCCTTGCGCTATAGTTTGAATGGTTGAAAGTCCCCTTGAAAACTCATGTTGAAATGCAATTGCCATTGTAATAATGGTAAGAGGTAGGGCTTTTAAGAAGTGATTAGGACACAGGAGCTGTACCCTCCTGAGTGGGTTAATGGTGTTATCACGGGAGCAGGTTAGCTATAGTGGTAGTGGCCTTGTTATAAAAGCGAGCTCTTTTGCGTGTGCCCGCTTGACTTTCCACCTCTCCACAGTGGGATGACACGGCCCGACGACCCCCACCAATGCCAGCATCATGCCCCTGGACCTCCCAGCCTCCAGACCTGTAAGAATAATCTTCTTTTCTTTCTAAATTGCCCAGTCTGTGGTATTCTGTTATAGTAACAGAAACAGGACTAAGACACCTGCTGAAAACCTATTCATCTTTTTAGGTTTGGGCACAAAATGAGATTTCCTCAAAGGAGGCCTCCCTGACACCTCACTTCTCCCTTCCCCTTCTGTATGCACCACTCTAATTCATTAGTTGTAAACTTTGCTTAATGTCTTTCTTCTCTATTTACACCATAATTTCTGTGAAGACAGGACTGTGTCTGCCTTATGCTACTGCACCTCGCTTAGTGTCTGGTGTGTAGTGGAGGCTTAGAATGAAAGTGATTTGAAGCCCACCTTATTGACACTTGTCCCTTGGCTGCAGAGCTGAAGAAAGGGCTCTATTGGAAACAGCCAGTGTATTTCTCTGTTTCCCTGAAGTCCTGTTTCTCCAAAGGCACCTTCTTTGGGAAGGCACAGGTCCACGGCTTCAGTTCAGAGCACTAGAATAGTGCATGCTGGAAGGAAATCTGAGAGGACCCAACTCGGCTCTCATTGGACACATACAAAACTAAGGCCATGGAAGAAAAGTGGCCCACCCAGGGTCACACAGCTAGTTAGTGGCAGAGTCAGGACTAGAATCCAGCTATCCAGCCAGACAGCCTCATTCTCCTTCTAGCCTCTTCCTAAGGCCATATCACACAGAGGGGAAATAAGAAGGGCTCCATTTGGAATGATGTCCCCAAGCTTGAACCCTCTTTCTCCACACACTCACAAAACAACAAATTTAAGTGCAGCTGGACACAGGGAGCCAATGAGGATGGACACCCAGGGTCAACCAACAGAAGAAGAAACTGCTTCTGTCTGGAGCAAAAGCATTAAAGAAGGTCACATGCTAAAGATCAAGACTAACACCATATTGTCGGGGACAGCTGGAAAGGGACACTACAACCCAAAGGTCAGAACTAACTGGTAGTGGTGAACACCTGACTCTATCTCTCCTAAACTGTAGTTACAGCAAGGAGACGGGTCCAGGGAGTCTATCACTATGCTTTCTTCTTCAAAATATTTTTAGTTTGATCAAACTTCACTATTGTTTTGATTTGTTTTATTTTGAGATCCTGGTACATCTATGTTTCATGTTGCAACCTTCATAATAAGAGAAATTTAATTCATTCATATCTGATGCCCACAAAAACTAAATTTCAGTCATTTCCCAGTTTTAAAAAATGGGTGTGTTTTTAAAACATCTATAGTTAAGCAAGGAAACTAAGTAGGACCTCAGGTCAGAACTTGTGAACATTAAAATGTTCATATTCTACAAACTCTTGATTAATAGTTTCATTGATTTTTTTTCAAATAAATATGAAGGATGCACAAATTCATAATAACAAAAAAACCCATTAAATAGATCTGAAGAATACCAGATTGGGGTCTTAACCCCATTCCTGGGAAGGGCCCCTATGTTTGGGTGAGCTCCCCAATGCCCTCGGATTTTCCCAGCCATCATGGAGGAAGCGAGTCCTCCAATAGTCCAAAAGGGGGAGAGGGGAGAGAAGAAGAAGAGAAAAAGGGAGAAAAACATGCACACCAAAGTAAAACAAAAAAAAGAAAAAATACACATATCCCCTTTAAAAGATGAGCATTTAAACTGCTTGTCAGACGGCTTCCTGACAAAGCCACTAGAGTATATTCCCAGGTATTTGCATAAATGCTGCCAGTGAGTTCACCATAGCTGCTCGCGCTAATGGTACATAAAGTAATTTAGTCACTTCGCCCGGCATTCTGTGTCAGAACGATGAGCACCGGCACTTTGCCTTGTTGCATGTTAGATCATTAGACAACAAAGTGTTGGAGCACGCAAGCTGGCGAGGTTTCCGCACTCGAGCATCACGAGGGCATTGCCTTTTGCCACAGGGGGAAGAAATAGAGAAACCGATACCACAATTGGCATTAAATTCAAGTAAACACATCGCAAAGCTCGGGACAACAACAAGGTTTATAACGACACTCCTCAAGCCCTTTGAAGCTTTCCAGTCCCATGAATTTGCCCAAAGGACTGTAGGACAAGGGAGGAACACAAGGCAGCGTTGTACATGCTTGTGGGAGGCAACAGTGCCGCCCTCTTGGTCACAAGCCTATGTTTTTCAAAAAGTGCAACCCTGAGAGCAGTTACATTTTGAGGTCGTCTCTCTCCACAACTGTACATTGTCCATAAAGCTATTGCTTAAAAAAGAAACCTCACTAGCCTAAACGCTCCCATAAATATCCAGCCAAAGAAAATCTCAGTATTTATGAATGAAGCAAAAGTAGAGGGAGAGCAATTACCATGAGCTACGGCATGCCAAGATTCACCTTCTTGGACCATGCACGATTCTGTGCAATAAATTTGCCTTTGTCAACTCTCATAGTTGGAATGCAGGGACATTTATCTGAGCACAAGGGTTTGTGGGTCCATGGGTCACACAGGGAAGACTATGCATGAATGTAAACCGTGATCCGTTTCTACTTATATGCAGAAGGATGAGCCAGGAAAGGAACTTTCCTCTAACTGTCTGATAAGCAGGATATAAATAGAGATGTGCAGAGTAGCTCAAAATAATTCAGGCTACCTGGAAATGAGATGGTAAAAAAGTCCAGAATAGAGAAAGCAAAGGTTCCTATGGATCTCATGAGGAGAAAATGCTTTGCAGTCTCACTATGCAGTAGCTGGTTTTGGTGGGGGTGGTGAGGGGGTGGGCAGGGAGAAACAGAGAAGCGGAAGTGCGATTCAGGTCTTAAACGGGCATTTTTAAACAGAACTTTTCCAATGGCAAGATAAAGTATTACCCCCAAATCAACACGAATTAGCATGTTGGTCCACTCCCACACATGACCAATGAAAGAGTTCAATAGTCACCCTTTGCTGAGTAGATATTTATGGTATCAGCCTGAAGTGTCTAAGTGAGTGGGTGGTTATGTGTGGTTGATTCACTCTGCAGAGAAGCGGATTTCTGTATTATTGTCGTTACTAAGGATCTGGATGTGTCTACCCTTTCGTTCCACTGGCGCGCATTGAAGTAAGGCTTTGGTGAAGGTAAAGCTCCCTCGCTTAAGGAAATGGGACCTATCCACGTCCCCAGGGATGGCTAACCATTTACACCTAGTGAAACAGCACCACTTTCTTGAATAATATCTTAATAATAACATAGGCATTTGCGGATTGGTAAACTGGAACAGAGGAACTGTCTTTAAAACTTGGGAGAATAGGATATCCCAACTGAAATATTAATATGAACTCTCCTAGGAGAGAGAATATCTGAGCTGGAAGGAAGCTTAGAGACGTTTGGATCCAAAGGTCTCCAACTGTTAGCCTGTGGCCGCATTCTTCCTAAGTGATTTTTTTTCCCCTCTCCTCCCTTCAGTGTTTAAAAATTTTGTAATTAGTTACCAACAGTTAAAACTTAGGAGAGTTTTAATTCTTGCCAAACTGGAACATCTGGGCCCACTGGGCTCTCATTCTCCTTATCGACAACTGGCTGGGCTGGGGGTTCAGCAGAGCGTGTACCTGCCTGTCTTCGGGCCTCCACCCAGCCCACTTCCCTCATTTACATTACCTGCCCCCACCCAAAGCACAGATATTTTTTCACCCCACTGCAGATCCTCACCTTCCTTTTACCAAAAGAAAACCAAGTATCCCAAAAGCTAAGGTGACTTGTCCACATTTCATACAGAGGCCAGAGTGACATAAAGAAGTGACATTAATGGTTCCTGGTACCTGTTTGAGACCCTTTCCTACACCTCACACTGCAAAATAATGTAACAGACCTCCATCCCCTAGAGGCACCCTTTCTAACAGGCTGTCTTTTGTTTGCCTTGGCATTTTTTTTTGTTGGAGGGATGATTTGCATGGTGTCATGAGCTCTCTCACTGGCTTCCCAAGAGCAGAAATGGGAGCTGGGTGTGGCCTGCACTTGGAGCACATTTTGAAACTGTGAACCCATGACTCAGAGATTTCAAACTGACAGTCTAGTCTGTCCCCAAACAGGACAGTACTGTTTGCAGCTAACCAGCCACAGTCAGCAATATAACTTCAGTGCTTAAGCACTGCTCTCCAAATTGTGCTGACTGAGGATTTCCCTATTTTTTTCCTTCTTCCTGCCACCTAAACACCTCTAGTCATACAATGCCTTAAGTGACTCCGAGGGTATGAAAAAGGCAACATTGCTGCAAAGTGAGGATCAGAATAATTTTAAGTACAGAAATGGAACTAGGAATGTAATCATGAGCAGGTGTTTCAAATGGCCTCCTGCAAAAAGTAATATCCATCCATCTCAGCACTAATGAAACCATAAAGAAGCAGCTTTTGAAAGATGATGGTTTACTTTAAAAAGACTGTAAAACTGGATGTGGTGAAGAATCCCTTCTAAGAGTGTTACATCTGGCTAATTAATAAAAAGTACAGTTTGTGAATTCCTGAAGCACAGGGAAGAAAAAAAAACCAGGCAGAAATGATGATAGCAGTGTGTTTATTAAATTGGGATGTTGGCAGGGAAGGGAGTTTTTTACCCTATGAATTACATCATGGACAGCTCGTGGCCCATGGAAAAACCAGGTGATAATTTGTGGGGTAGTGTTCTCAAAAGAATCCTGCTGATCTAGCAAACTGGACAGTGAAGTGAGGGAAATGGGTTAAGAGTTTAATTTGTAAGAGATTGGAGAAAATCTAGTATGGTGATTGGTATCCCGTGGAGTCCCAGTTGCTGATTCTCAGATGGATGAATGGATGGATGGACAGACAGAGAGAAGAGTGGATACATTACATACACACGCAGCACAGAAAAATTCAGACGTGTACCCAACCCAGCCCACGGTTCTTCTGAGTGGCATTCACTTCCCTTGCTTCAAATTTTTATCTGGTTTCCTCTAGTCCTCTCGAAGGTACCATTGATTAACCATAATTCTTAACACAGATATGACTTCTCCCCACCAAAGTCTACCTACAGAGAGAAGGCTCTATGGTGATGGGGTGAGAGTTAGGCACAGGGCATTGGAGGGACATTTGGTTTGGGCTTCATATTCAGGAAGCACTTCCAACCTAGACTTTGAACCTGATCTCTAAATGAAGTTCAACAGGTAGTCACAGAAATGCACTGGCAGTATTGTGAAGGATTCACTTATAATGAACCCATCCTTAATGGTCAATTATAAACCCTTAAAATTTATCACAATTTTTGTGATACAAAATTGTGTGGTCTTTCCTTATTTTTTTCCTAGGGATTGGCTTTTCCTTCCTTTGTAGTCAAAGTGGGAGCTTAGAAGAGAGCGGTGGTCCAGGTCTCCCTCTCTCTCTCAACCTGAATTCAGGAAGGCAATGTTAGCCATTGCCAGGGAAGAGAGTGGTGCAACAAGAAAGGGTGGGCCTCAAAGATATTTTCCTGTCTTTAAAGACTCAGCATCATATTTTGAAGAGCAAAAAACTCCCTGGGGGATCAATCTTGTTCAAAAGGACATTTGAAATTTGAAACAGTAGAAAATGTGGTGGGGCAGAAGAAACAAACCAAATAAATTTACAGTTAAAGTAGCAATGCCAACCAATGAAAATGATTCGCCTACCATGTTCCAGATAAGAGGGCGTACCTTCCGAGGGGTCAAGCCTCCGAGCCCTCCGCCCGTGCTTGGAGTTATTATGGACAAACATGTTATCAGAGACTGCCAGGACATGGCCGTCCACGTTGACTGTCGTAGACACCACGACCTGGAGACATGAGAGAGAAATGAATGAACATTTTAATATAAAAGCATGGCAGGTAATAAACTCAAGTTAAATAAATAACAGCTGGGAACTGAAGAAAATTGCATAGCTATTTCACATAATAACTGGTGCTTATGCTGTACAAGTCTAACAAGAGGAGCTATTGATGAGTGGGTCTTTGGCATGGAACGCTTTTGATGCAGTTTTAAGTAAAATTGCACAGTTTATAGTTATACAGCAGAAGGTACACTGTTAACCATAATTTTAACAAGAGGATCTTTATTAGCATATTTTTTTTTACACAAGGGTGGTTATGTTTCACCTAAATTACCCTTCAGTTTAGACACTGAAGCAGATATCACAGTTGATCATGCAAATAAAAATCTTTTGAATCTTTAAAATATTCCCTCCAGCCCCCGCCACCCCCCTCCTTCCTGCGTCAGGGTTAAGAGGCTAGAAAAATAAAAAAGAGAGGTTTCAGTAAGAGCTGGGATGCCTTTTTCTCTCCTTGGGTGTCTTTTTGAGGTTTTTTGTATTTTTTTCTTCTCGTGTGAGTTTGGTGAATCAGACCAAAGCCCCCCTCACCAGTATCACCAATTCCTCCTCCCCCCAAAAATCTCTGCTAATCAAGAATCTTAGATGTATTTCAAAGCAAGAAAAGAAAAAGAAAAAGAAAAAGGGAAGGAAAGAAGGAAGGAAGGAAGGAAGGAAGGAAGGAAGGAAGGAAGGAAGGGAGGGAGGGAGGGAGGGAGGGAGGAGGAGGAGGAGGAGGAGGAGGAGGGAAGGAAGGAAGGAAGGAAGGAAGGAAGGAAGGAAGGAAGGAAGGAAGGAAGGAAGGAAGGAAAGAAAGAAAGAAAAATAAATAAATTGTGGGACTGGCCAAGGCGTAATCATACACTGAAGCTATCTCATAAACTGACCCTGAAGCCAGTTTGCCAGAAGCGACACAGGCAAAGGTGTTGTCTCTGAGAACTTTGACTAAAACAATGAGAAGAAATGACCTACACTTCTCCTTATATTAAATGGGGAAGGGGATTAAAACTGAAACCCACAGAGATATGTTTATTCATGCGACCTCTTACAACCAAATATAATAATTGTCTGTAATTGCAGCTTCGGCTCCTACCTCATGCTTTGACACGGGAAACAGCAATCAGCCCGCGCCCGTTTAATCCACCTATTATGTTGACTAATTAACTTTGCTCGACAGTTTATTTCTTCCTCCATTATCAGCCCCTGTCAGCCGCAAGCACCCCGCAGCATAGGGGAAACCTCGGGCTCTTTGATTGATCACCGATAGATTGACATGCAGATTAATTTAATTAGAATCACCTCACTTGAGAAATGAAAGACAATGGCAAGAGGGCTAATAGATCTGCTCTCATAATGAGGCGAGCCTCCCGAGCCAAAGGCTGAGGATTTCTGATTTATTTTGCTCAATTCCCCAGTTGCTCGGAAAGACTCTCGCTTTAATTGTTCTTGGTTTTGAGAGGCATTAGACTCTGAAGAGGTGAAACGCGTTACAAGGATTCGCACAGACCAGACGGAGGCCTCAGTTTCTGAGGGAGCCTTTTCTCTGAGTTGGCTAAAGAGGGCTCTGACTTCTGGAACCTTGTGCAACACGGCAGTTTCGACAGCGGACTTGGGCAGAGGGGAAAACGACGGGCCTTGGCCTGTGCCTGCGAAGTGTCAGCACTGCCTGGCAAAGCGCTCCCTTGGGGGACCTCCATTCCCACCAGCCTTGCCATACTTAAAAGTGTCACTGTGTCCCCCCACCCCCCTCTTGTTGACTTAAGTGCCTCCTGGCAAAATACGGTGAATTCCCTTTCCCAGAGCCTCAAAAAGGTAACGAAATGCAAGAATGCATCGCTCATGGTAGTATCATGGGGTTGATTTTATTTTCTATATCTGATTTATTAAAATGAAGAGTAAACAATTGAGAGCTCATCCGGGGATCCAGAGTATTCTCCCTGGCCATTGTGAAACTCGAAGTTCCATCTAGAACAAGTCATTCATGGGACGACAGGTAAGTTAGATGCAGCAGTTTGCCAAGTGGTTCTTCCCTTTCTTCATGACTGACCAACCAGATCAGACATCGCCTGAGGTGTCTGTGTTGGCCTCATCAATCATAGGTTCATTTAAAAGAAGGAAGAGGAGGAGGGGGAAGAAGAGGAGAAGAAACTGGTCTGTTCTTTTATTTTCAAAAACTATCATGTGCAGTGGCAAAGTTACTATTATTTAAGGAAACAGAAACTCACTTTCTTTTTAGTTAGGAAGATGACTTCTTGGGACATTTACAATTATATAACAGAGTTAGGTCTTTCAAAGAAATTTTGATTTACTACGAGACCACAATTGAGTGGTCACTGGAGTCGTTAGCTGAAGAAACTATAAAAGGAATCTTAAACGGTATCTGTTTCCAGTGTCAGGAAATACAGAAAGTGGTTATTCTAGATCTCTGTCTTTAGAAGAAAAAAAAAAAACAATGACAATTCACAGTGCACCTGTAAGACACAAACACTACAGACCTAAAGCTTAAAATATTCAGTCTGGTTTAAAGACGTTGTCATCTAATTCTTACATTGAACAAAAATGTCAAAAACGGTTAAGGAGGAAAAAAAAACTATACCCTATATGTTTTTCCTTTCTTGGCAAGAGAAAGACCACCAGGGCCACATGTATGATAGAATTATAATATTTAATTGAAAGAGCAATCAAAATCAGAGAAAAGATAATGCGGAGAATCCTCATGCCTTTAATTTCTAGAAAATAAACAGCTAATATGTTCCTCAAAACCTCACAGCACAACTTCCTCTACCGCAAAATAATTTCTCCTATTCCAATTTGGAAATGATCAGGATATATTTAAATAAAACATATGCTGAAATTAATCCACAGAGCAACTTGAAAATTAAAAAAAAAAAATCTGTGAGGTGCAAAGAGGGTACTGAAGTGTCCTTTAAAAACAGGCCCATAAGGCCGGGCCCGGTGGCTCACGCCTGTAATCCTAGCACTCTGGGAGGCCGAGGCGGGTGGATAGCTCAAGGTCAGGAGTTCAAAACCAGCCTGACCAAGAGCGAGACCCCGTCTCTAAAAAAAAAAAAAAAAAACAGGCCCATAGTCAGAGGGAAAAGGGCCTTTACAGTTTAACACAAGGTTAATGAGGTGCTGACATACATGCAAGGGGACCAATGGGCCTGCCACATCTTCAACCTACCCACATTTTGTCAATAAAACACAGGTTCAGATAAATTTTGGACTCAACCACCCTTTCCCTCTTAATCCCCTTCTCACTCCCCGGCCCAGAGAAAGAGATGATGGGAATACAAGGAACAGGTACATTGAGTATTTTATATCTGTTCTAATTAGACCTTTACTTTCTAGAACTGCAGTGTCCAATACGGTAGCCAAATGTGTGGGTATTTAAATTTAAACTGAGTGCAATTTAAAATTCCCTTCCTGAGTCTCAGTAGCCATATTTCAAGTGGCTAATAGCCCCAGGTGACTAATGGCTACCGTATTGGACAGGCAAGCACAGAACATTTCTACCATCACAAAATGTTCTATGGGACGGTACTACTCTGGAATGGTTTTGAAATAAATTGTGCCAATTGATTCCTAAGGAGGCCCAAGTTATGTCTCCTGAAATAAATATCACAGGTTTAGGATTATGTACCTATATATTTTTATCACTACATTTTTGGAGTCAAATTTCTGTTAGGGGGCTTTGCTTTTTAATATAAGAATCCAAAGACATGTTGATTAACATTCAGCAGTTCCCTGGTACATTCTATCTGAGCCCTACCTTCCAGTTGGGAGTACTCAGTAACAGGGAATAGGAAGAGCAGAGAAATTTCTAGCTACCCAAGGACTTTGGAGATTTTACACTGATGTTTTCAATTTTGGGGGGGTTCATATCAGTGGTTCAGAATCTGCTCTGTTATGTCTTTTCCTGAATCTAGACATTTCTAAAGTCTATTATTTTTACTATCTACCCTCCTCTATTCAGAATCTGAAAGAAGTAGACACAAAATTCATGATTCTTGGCTCCCAAGCTTTCCTAGTTAGTGTGACTTTGGCCAGGTCAACTTAACTTCTCTAAGCCCCAGTGTCCCTGACTCTCAAATGGGAATGATGATAGTACTTAACTCATAAGATTACTGTGAGGCTTAAATGAAAGTGGCCAGCATGGTTCATATGGAACACTCAAACAACATTAGGAGCAATAGAGTAGTTGTCACGTTGTTAGCGATGTGAAACAAAACATTTCAAAGAATGTGTTGGGCTGATAGTGTGAATCATCTTGATGGTCACAGAGAGGACTCAGCGTACACTGTTATTTTAAATATAAGGATACAGAAAGTGTTTCTTCTATGTCCATTGCTCAATGGAACCTCACAATTTTAAAGACCTTTGTGCTTACAACACATCATCATACAACTTAGGCCTCTTGTGAATGGCAGTTTTCATGGGTTTATGTAATTTTGCTTTCTAGAACCTATCTGCATCTTAGTCTGTGACATTCCAGCTTGGAACTAAATGAAAACTTACTGCTTTGAAAATAGTCTATAAATTAGACATCGTATCAATTCAGTCTAGAGTTCCCAATATTTCTCTTCAATGAGGGTTTCTTGGGAGTTTTGCTACAGGTTAGTACTTCCTTGCCATCATTTCTCAGTCTGTCCTCCTTTCCTTCATGTCAGGCAGGAGACCTTGTACATCCTAACTATATTATCTAAGATTCATGAAGCAGAACCTCTGTCTCATGAGCAGATTTTCAAAAAGACACAAGCAGCTAAATTCAATCATGAGTGGAAGATCACATTAACAAAAGTAGCAGCTCATGTGAAAGAAGCGGTTATGACAAAAGCAACCAGAAGAGTTGAAATCTGTACCTCTAAGCATTTCTGCAACAAAGACAGAATCAGAGCAAAGATCATAAACATATTTTCAAGGTTTAAATTTAGAATATTTTGGCAGTAAGTACCTCCCTCCAAAAAATAACTACTTCCGCAGGTTAATGTTGAATAACTATTTAAAAAGTCTAGATCTTGGTTTTTGATGCTGATACATGATAACTCGGTAAAAGGAAATTAGTGATCAAGTTGGTCTGTTCCAGGCTTCCTTACTTTTGGTTTTAGCTTGGTTTATTTTTGTATTAATTTAGGACCCCTGATAATAAGGCTTTCAAAGCATTCACTTGATGTACATGAAATGAAAAAGCATTGGGCAACATTCCATAGGCCAGTACTCAGCAATAAAAAGGAACAAACTATTGTTATACCTGGATTAATCTCCAGAGAATTATGCAGAGTAAAAAAATTTAATGCCAAGAGGTTACACACCGTATATTATGGGCTGAATTGTTTTCCCCCCAAAATGCGTATGTTGAAGCCCTAATCCCCAGTACCTTAGAACCTGACCATTTTGAGATAGGGCCTTGGTCACATTGAATTGGGGCCATTAAGATGGGAATTCAAACAATCTGACTGGTGTCCTTACAAGAGGAAATTTGAACACACACAGAAGGTGAGTGTGGCTACTAAAAAAGGGCAAGAGGAGGAGTAGTTATGATGGACAAGCCCAATATACTCACTGTGACTGTGAATATATGAACCTACACATGTGATAAAATTGTATAGAACCAAAAAATATACCCACACAAAAGTACAAGAAAACTAGGGAAATTTGAATAAGGTGGGTGGATTGCATCAACGTCCACATCCTGGTTGTAATATTGTACTATATTTTTGCAAAATGTTACTATTGAAGGAAGCTGCATAAGGGGTACGTGGGATCTCTCTCTGTTATTTCTTACAACTGCACGTACATCTAAAATTATATCAATTAAAAATTCAACTAAATGAAAGACACCAGCACCAACAACCGAGAAGTCCTCCAACGGGTGAATGGATAGACAAACTGGCAATCCACGCAATGAAATATCATTTAGCCATAAAAAGAAATGAGCTGTCAGGCCACATAATGGCACAGAGGGATCTTAAAGGCACGTTATTAAATGAAAAAAAGCCAATCTGAATAGACTATATGTTGTATGATTTCAAGTATATGACATTCCAGAAAGTGTGCAACTATGAAAACAGTAAAAAGATCAGTGGCTGCGAGGGGTTTGGGAGAAGGGAGGGATGAACAGGTGGAGCACAGGTGAGTTTTAGGGCAACGAAATCATTCTATAAAATACTGTAATGATGGATACGATACATAATACCCTGCATTTGTCCAAACCTATAGAATGTATAGCACAAAGAGTGAACTTTAGTGTAAACTATGGACTTTAGTTAATAATGCATCAATATTGGCACATCAATTATAACAAATGTATCACACTAATGTAAGATGTTAATAATAGGGGAAATTGGTGGGGAAGAATTGAGATAATATATGAGAACTCTTGGAACTTTCCACTAATTTTTTTCTGTAAGGCTAGAACTGCTCTATAAAATAAAGTGTATATATATATATATATATATATATATAAAAGGCATTGATCAAACTTCTACCCTCAACCCCACACAACGCACATTCTATACCCTACCTGTCTGCTGAACTACTTCTTTACAGATTCGTCAAATGTTAGAATCACAAAAAGACCCAAGAAATCAACTAATCTAGGGGCTTCCAACTAAGAGTTTTCAAATGTAATAATGGGGGCAGCACTGTAGAGAGGAAATCATAAATACATCCACAGTAAGGCAGCATGCTAAAATATTCAGTAACTTTCCTTTGTCTGGGATCATATCAACTCCATATGGAACCTCTGGTTATCTCATCCACATGAGAAAGCTCTGAACTGGCAGTTTTACATGGCTTTGAATAATTCTAAAGTAGAGAGTGTGACTCTTGCTCAATAAATGCAATTAGATTGAAAAAATATGTCATCACATGAGGTTCATAGGAGAAAATGATAAAAGGAACCCTCAGTAGTTATGACACTGCAAATTTGTCCAACACCTCCTTTTACAGCTTGGAAAACTAAGGCCCAAGAGTTTAACAACAACTTCAGGGTCATAGGACAAATTAAGAGCAGAGGCATGCCTGAAGGGAAACCTCCAGACTCTCAGTCCGGTTCTCATACACAACTGCCTCTGGCTTAAGTCTCCTCTCTGGACTCTCCTGGTATTTTCCAGTATAAATGTAGGGTGCCTATGTGACTGACTACAGTTTAAGTATTATTTACATAAAAATGGTCTGCAGCAGTTAGGTCTTCATTAACTTCGTCCTTTAAAATATCCTTGACTGATACGGAATGAGATATTCTCAGAAATGTTCCTGATTGCTAGTTCTTATCTGGTTGAAAGAGCCCAAATAACTCATTAAAAATTATGGAGGACGCGTGAACCTACAAGATGTAACAGAGTGGAACTGCTGGAGGAAGGGAGTGGTTAACTGAATTAAATCCACACTTTAAGGCTCAAGGCAAAACTCTCTCTTCTCTTAGCAGGAAGACAAGATACTTCCAAATCCTCAGATACTTGTGCTAAACTAATTTAGACCTTTGGAAACGAGACTTAGCTTCTGTCTTCTGAATGGTGACATGTGCTAAACATGACGAGCTCACACGTGATCTAGACTTCACTCCTCCTTCCCCCAAAGACCAGGGTGCTTTTGATGACTCCTGATGATGGCACTGGTGTTTAACTGGTGCCTTCTGCTTATGTGTCCCCAGTGGCTGTTTTAAGTAGGAGTGAGCCAAACAGAGAGAATTGCTCGTTCACTAATGATGGGGCTCTGGCACACGGATGTAGAAATCAGGAGAAAGTAAATGGCACACTGGCCAACAGCTTACACACCAGGGCCAGACAGTCCTGAGCTTTGTAACCTGAGATAAGTCACTTAATCATAGGAATAAATTGTGAGCCTACTATGTGCCTACCACGTGCCAGGCATTATTCTATGTACTGAAGAAGCAACGATAAACAAAACAGATAAAGCATTTACCTACCAGGAGATTAGTTCCTACTGGGGACAGAGAGGAAAGTCAGACAATAAGTATGCAATAAAAGCAAATTGCAGATTATGGTAAGTTCTAAGAAAAAAATAAAATGGGGCTGGTGGTGCCCAGGTGGGAGATATTTTTGATTGGGTGAAATCTGAGTAATAAGAATTATCTGGCCACTAATTGATGTGGGAGAAGAGTTTCCCAGGGAGACAGGATTGCAAGTGCAAAGGTCCTGAGGCAGGAATGAGAAGTTTGGTATATTTGGGAAAGAGAAATAAAGAAAGAAAAGGAAAGCAAACATGCTCAATAGGAGCAAAGTGAACAAGAGTGAAAGTGGTAGAAAAATAAGTAAGATTATACATGTATAACACTTAGACAGTATCTGACATATGAGAATTCTCTATAAGTTACAACTTTAAAAGTGGAAGAATGTAAGAATACCTCTTGTTGGTAAGCCCTAATAACTAAAGGCATCTTCAGAACCAATATCCATTGGAAATCACTGATCAAACGAAACATTTTTACATCTATCCCTTAATGTATTTTATATTTTTGTCAGAGGCAACTGTGCTTAATGTAAGAATATACTTCCTCTAAGTGCAGAGCTACCAGTCATCAATCCTGTTCATAAAGATTCCTTCTCAGTGATGCATGCTTACTGCCAAAGCACATGCCAAGATACATATATGCTCAATAAGCCGTAATGGTTTAATATATCAGGTTGAAAATCCGCCATTTGTATTTACCATGTTATGTGAATTAATCCTGTATTCTGAAACTATCATTAGAGCTGCTTTCAGTATAATTAATCAGCATGGCGCATCTTGAAATTATTCTGTATGTACGGAGTGGTTGCAGCTTGGGCCACTAGCATTCTGTTGGTAAAGAATTTAATTGAGTGATGTGCTGTTTGTAAAAACAATATAACAATGTAAGTATTAATTCAAGACAGGGGAAAAGGATAGTGGGGGAGAAATAAAAGGGATGAGGATATTTCCTTTTATTTCCTTCTTTATGCAAGTGTCTTTAAAGGCAGACTGAAACTGCAGAGGTTAGGCATGCACTGTAAAAATCCTCTAATCACACCCTATAACATATTCATTCAGAGACACCATAGCTCTTTCAATAAAAAACAAAGATTTTCCAAAATTTCTAGAACTCACTAAAAAAAGCAGGGAGTTGCCTTTTAATGTCATAATGCATGTCATCATTTTTAGAAGAAAAACACATTTTTTTCAGAGGGGAATTTGGGATGAATAATCTGGTTGTTTCTCCTCATCTCTGCTACCCAAATAACTAAAGAGTGAAAGAGGAGTGTTCACCTCCTCAGATAAACATGAGCTAACCATGAGTTTTGTGCCTGCTGTTCCCTCTGCTCAGAACCCACTTCTGGCTCTTCCTGGGACAATTTTTTTTTTTTTTACCGTTTATCTCTGAGCTAGAATGTCATATCCTCAGAAGCCTTTCCTGGTCATGTACTTTAAGATAGGTTACCATGTCCCACCCTATACTGTTTATTTCTCTCATAATATCTCACTTAATTTTCTTTATAGCAATAATTACAATTTCTAATATGTATAATTATATCAATGTGTTCACATCTTTATTGTGGCAGCTGATGGTAACTATACCCCACACATCCATTTTCTCTTCTTCCTGGGCTGCACAACTAGACATTTGCAGGCCTCCCTGTGGTTATATATGGCCATGTGACCAACTTCTAGCCAATGGAAGGTGAGCAAATTTGACAAGAACCATTTCTAAGCCAAGGTTTTAATGAAGTCCATGACCTTCACCCTTCAGATGACTGGATGAAGACAGCAGAGTTCTAAGGAATGGGGAGGCATAAAACAAAACAAAGATACCAAGTCCCCAAATCACTTCAAGGACGAGATTCACTCATCACCCAGAACACCTCTCTTGTACCCTTATGTGAGCAATAAATAACCTTCTGTTGCAGGTAAGCCATTATGTATTTTTTGGTCCACCTGTAACAGCAGCTAGTATTATCCCAACAAACAGACCCCAACTAGAATATAAGCTCCTCTAAGGCAAAGATCTTATCTTTCTTGTTCGTCATGCTAGACACACCACTGAGCACTTCCATAAATACTACTGAGTGCATATATGGATGGATGAATGAATATATCTTACATTTACATTCATGTATAGTCATAGAGCTAATATTTATATATGAATACAGATTTACAGCCTATGGGAAAACTTTGCTGAAGAGATAAGATGAATTTGGAAATTTATACTTTGCAGTCTCCAGGTATTATGGTACCTACCGAGATGACAGCTAGAACCTCATGCTTGTTCCTCCCCTCACCACCCTCATTCTGCCAGTCCCAACAAGGAAAGCTACTGATAAGGATTTAAATCTCAACTTTGAACCGTCTAGCTCCTGTCAGTTAAAAACCAGACCCGTGACATGGTATTAACGCAGTCCTTTGACATTAGCATCTTTTTAGTGTCAAGAGGAAGAAATAGGCTCATTTAGTCCCAGTGAATTTCTCCCTGTGTCATAGCTGTTTCCATCCCCAACTCTCTCCCCTTCTCCTTCCTTCCTCTAGTCCCCCCCATCCCAGTACCCTCCAGAACTGAATGAAGCCTGTATCCACTGTTGTATTTAAGCAAATTTGTTACTCTAACCACAGCCTGGGGATTTCAAAAGAAAACATCCATTGTAAATGAAAGAAAAAAAAAAAAAGATTGTACCAGATTTTCTACAAGGTTTATTCCATACTGCCTTAAAGTATGAACACAGCCCAGCTTTGCGGAAAGTGATTAATTTCTTGAAAACACTAAGGTCACGCTAATTGACATGACCCTTGTAATTAAGCAGTCTCTGTTTACACAGCAGAAGCCCAGCCGCTGTGAGGCTGAGTTTGCTTGACAGAATGTCTTTACATGTCAAGAGATCAACAACCTTTCTTATGTCCTCCTCAGTCACCTACACGGGCCCCTGATTGCTGTTCAGAGGAGACACGCTCTGGCATTGCTGTATGAAGATCAGGCTGGCCCGGCAGCATACAAAGTGGGACGAGAGGGAAGCCACAGCAGCACCGGGCAGTGGCGAGAGCCCACTTAGTAGGCAAGAGAGGTGTTTTCAGTCAGATGTCTCCAGGACTCAGGTTTTCAATATAACTGGTAAAAGCCACATTGATATGTAAAGAGGAGACCAGAGTTTTTTTTCATGCTGAAAAGGCACTCTTTCACTCCCCCTCGGAGGCAACAGAGACATAAAAATATTGGAAACCAGCTTCCTAATTAGTGTGCGACAAGAAAAACGATGAAAATTATGTATCTTGTCCATAAGAAGTCTTCCACCCATGTCATCATGACACAGTCCTGTCAGCCAGGACAGCTGCAGGAAAAACAAATCCTGTCCTTGGTTCACTCGCTCCCTAAGATTTGGGAACTTCAGTATGATTTCTTAGTGGAGTACTCTCAGATGTCTGGGGGTTGCTTTACTCATGCCCTGTCTAGGTGAGGGGATGTTCTTGCCCTGGAGAACTGGTCAGAATCTCCACAGGTTAAGTGAAGCTCAGGCTGCCGGCTGAATCATGGCTTCTTTTTCTAAAGTTCCTACAGTAAAAACTGACCAACACTGTAGCTCCGCTCTGGAACAAATGCTCACATTCTTCCCCTTCCATACACTCCACCCTCTGCTTGATGAACTTCGGTGATGCTTCAGTGTTCTTCATGCAGATGGCATCTTTAGGATCTATTAGGGTAAATATCTCTTTAGAAAACCCCTCTCAGGTTTTCCTGGGATTCCAGCACATATTTGTGGGTAGCCACTATGCTCTCAGAGATTAAGAGATGTCCTTACTGCCCAAGTGTCTGCCTTTCTTTATCGTTCCAGAACATCAGATAATATCTGAGTCACACTGCTTGGGTTGAATCACTGTCTCACTACCTGGTAGATGTGTAACTTTGAGCAAATTGCTTAAGCCTGTTTCCTCATTTGTAAAATGAGAAATAATCCATATTTGCATATTCTTAACAAGGGTATTATGAAGATAATATAATAACTCATGTAAAACACTTTGCTCAATACCTCTCGCAAAATAAGCACCCAATAAATGTTAGCTTCATCATCATCGTCATTACTACCAATGTCCATAGATGTACATAAAGGTAAACACATGGATGTATTTATACAAATGAATATGGAACACACCGAATGTAGACACAGGTACTATATAACCTGTTATCTCCCCAGCACTTATAGTTAGGAATGAACCAAGACAGGGAACTTAGGAAGAGAAGCTAGCTTGAGAGGTGGAGGCAAAAAAAAAAAAAAGATGAGGATGACAATGAGTTCGGTTTGGGGATCACTGATCTGAAGTTCCTGGGAATATGCAGCAGGTATCTAGATGGCTAGATCTGAACCTAGGTGTCAGGTCTCAGAGAGCTCCGGGAGTTCTCAGAGCACAAACAGTGGTTAAGATGCTGCGAGTGAGAAAGAGACTCAAGCATATGAAGTGAGAAGAGGTCTGGATCTTGGAAGGAAGCATGGAGAACACCAACCTTTACAGGAAGGTAGATCGAGAGCATCCCATGGAGGGGGTCAAGAATGAGTGACTGTTGTCCTGGAATCCAAGGTAAAAAAGATGGATTCAAGAAGGATGGAATGACCACCAGCATGAAATGATGCATCAAGTGATGCAGAGAAAGGTAGAAGTAAATAGTCAACAAAGAAAAGAGACTGGAGAAAAAAATTAAAAGGTTAGATAAGGAATATCTGAGGTTTTGCAGGCAATTCATCCATTCTCTGATTGCATAAATATCCACGTGCCTGCAGGCATAAGACCCAATGTCGATTGTGTAAAAGTGGTCACTAAATAAATGTGTAGATGTACAGACATGAAATAAAATGAGTTGGCGTTCATTGTGCCTTGGGTTCCCCCTCTGTTCTCTCCCAGGAGGGAATGAGTGGGTGATGGAAACAAAGCAGGTTACACATGAGATCCAACAAGGACTCGGTCATTGTTGATAGAGAGACGTGCAGCTCTTCTTTAACTCAAAAACTGACTCTGCGGTGGCCAAGGAGGCCAACCCTACTGAGAAAGCTCTATCTCTTTTAGGACATATATGAGAATCACAGGTCAGAGCATTGTCAGGGTTCAGATAAATCACGTTTGAAGAACAGTGTGGACTTTGTATCGGGTGGCTCTCATGCTTAATCAAAGGGCTCACTCTTTGGGACAAGAGCACCGCCACTAGGAAGAGTCTGCCAGAGGTTATCAGGAATAGGACTAAATGAGTGGTTCTCAATCGCACAGTGTTAGTTACCTCTCCTCCCTCCACCAGGGACATATGACAGTTTCTGGAGACATGTTGGTTGTCATGGTTTGGGGTGGGTGTTCTCCACTGGCGTCTAAAGAGTAGAGACTAGTAATACTGTTAAACATCCTAAAATGCACAGGAAATCCTGCTGTCCCCACAAAAAGGATTATCCACTATAAAATATTGATTGTGCCCAGGTTGAGAAACCCTAGACTGAACTAATGACCCACCTTCAGTTTATCACAAGCATTTTCTCCAAAGGCTGACATTTATATGTTATCATTTGCAAATTACTTATTCGGGCAAAATGTTGTTTTTCTTTCATATGTAGTGAAATAAGCAGAATCCTCATTTTTACTCTATTTTACAGTTGAGAAAACTGAGGCTCCAAAGGATTACAAGATTCCCCAGAAATCTACCTTGTTGCTCCTCATCTCAGTAGCACTTCTATTAACCAAAGAACAGCTCTTTTGTGTGCAAAAATAAAGCTTTCTAGACACTCTCAAAAATAATAGACTGAATTGCTTTCTCATCTTTTATTAAGAGCCATATTCTTATAATGCAAAGCTTCTAGACATTTCACTAGCAGGTCCTGTGAAGGAAAGCAAGCCCTTGGAAGTTCTACACAAATGCACTTTTATGTTCCAAATGTTACCAAAGTCCATCCCAAACTCTGATGCCCTGACAGGTATGAAAAAGTTGATCCTGGTATTCATAAGGCATTGGACATGTTTATTAAACATAAATTGTTTCATGCCTGGCTACACTTTGTTTCTAACTCAAACTTGGCACAAAAAGATATATAGAGAGGCTGAGTATGGTGGCTCACATCTATAATCCTAGCACTCTGGGAGGCTGAGGCAGGAGGATCATTTGAAGCCAGGAGTTGGAGACCAGCCTGAGCAAGAGCAAGGCCCCATCTCTACAAAAGTAGAAAAATTAGCCGGGCGTGGTGCCGCTTGCTTGTAGTCCCAGCTATTTGGGAGGCTGAGGCAGGAGGATCACTTGGGCCCAGGAGTTGGAAGTTGCAATGAGCTATGATCACGCCACTGCACTCTAGCTGGGGCAACAAAGTGAGACTCTATCTCAATTTAAAAAGAGAGAGAGAAATAGGGCTCATCTCAAGACTAAAGCAAACTACAAAACAGTTTGTATGCAAACCCAGCGTCATGTTGCAAGACACTTTGCAACATACACTTGAGCGTCATCAGACGTGTGGTTTCACCAGCTTACTTGCAAGGCTGACTCCAACTCAACACAAAAAGTCCTGTATGCGAATGAGAGTACCATGTTTACCAGCTTGGAGTCAGAAGCTGGCCAGGGGGAAACATTTCCTAAGAAACTAGAAATCTCCCCATTCATCTCTGTCAAGACCAGAAGGTGGCGAGGATAAGATGATTTCATAGAAATACCTCAGAATTTCAGGAGAGAGTGCCTTCTTTCCACTGAATTTGTTCTTTAACGAGACTAAGAAGTCTCACCTCTTTTTAAAAACTCATCTTGGAGACCAAGAGATATTGACATCCCCAATCAAGGCTCAAGATCAGCCCTTTCATTTTTCCCATTGGAAAATGAACGTGTAGCTAAAATTTTTCAAGAGCCTCTCAGAGATCATCCATTTCAATCTACACTTAAAGCTGGCTAAATATACTTAAGAGCATGCTTTCAACACCATGCTGTTTCCCTGACAGACCAAACAAGCCTATGTCATTACTCTGACGGGGACACTAACGTTAGCCATGCAAGTAAGTCAGCCACAGGATTCCACGGAGGGCCACACAAGGGTCTATGCCTTCGTTACTCAGAGTGAGGACGTGGCTTTGGCATCACCAGGGAGCTTGTTAGAAATGCCCGATTCCAGCCCCACCCTAGACCTCAATTAGAATTTTAACAAGATCCCCAGGGGATTCTCAACACTTGTAAGTGAGAGAAGTACCTTGTCTAGAACTCTGCAACCTTTCTTAAAACCCAAGTGCCATTTTGTGTTTTAGAAGTTAACACACTTGCTTTTGCGTCCTCTTCCTTTAGTAAATGTGTAATTCTGTAGGTTAACGCGCCACTCAAACGTTAAAGGGTGGCCGGTCTGACTGAGGCTGGAGAGCACTTACGTGTGCTGCACAAGGACATTTTTGAAACAGAACTGAGTGTCGCTCATATTGTCCTAGGCATGCTCTGCTTAATAAGGGGTCCATTTATAACAGACAATTGCTGCTAGCAATGTCTAAGATTGGAAGAGGAAAGCAGAGAGAAAGGAAGGAGGAAGGAGCTGTAATTGTAAAACAGAACAGTTACATCAGTTTTACTCTTTACTCTTCTTTACTGGTTTTCTACCTATAAAATTTTAGGCAAAACATTCATCATTTCTATGTCCTTTGCTTAACCCGTGGGGGTTTAGGCATGTGAGTCCATTCAGGAAGCCAGAACTAGACGCAAAGGATGTCACTATCTCAACCAGCGAACGCAGGTGGTACTGTCCAATTCTTCTCTAACAAAAACAACAGCTCCAAGACTGCAGATACCTGGGGGACCATGGGCCTCACCTGCTCCTCACCTCTAGGGAAATGACTGTACTCTACCTCTTCTTCTACCTAAGACTTCTTCACCCTCTCCTGACATTCATGTCCTTATTGAGATTTAAGAAAGACAAGACTGACCCACCTGGAATCTCCGCATGTCACGTGGGTTTCCTGCATTCTTTAGGCAATTTTGGTTACATTTGAGGAAAAATTTCAAGAAGAACCTGTGAAGAAACACATTATCATGGTTAACATTTCAGTTCTGACACAGGAGGGGAAAAAAGCAGTAAATCACTTCTATTCTCTTTACACGTGTTCTGAAATATTCAGAATGGGGTCAGAGCTAGTATTGAGTTTGAGATTTTAGCCTTTGTTTTGTATCCAAGCTGGACCTTCTCTATAAAGGGAACACTCTTGGCACTGCCAACAGGTCTCACAAAACAATTAAGTCCCCAAGGAAGTATTTTCACTCATACAGAGGCAAAGTCTTCGCCATAATTTAAGATAGGTTTCAATTCGATATAATTGTCTGAGAATTACTCGCGGTCCCCAAGAACAACATGTAATTTAAACCCTGTAAATTCGCAGATGATGAACTGCTGAAATACATGCTGGACGAATACAAGGAATTGGTAAACACTTTTTATCTTAGCCTCTCCAAATAAAATGTTTTAATTAGTAGTACCCATGAGAAATAGGTACGATTCACATACTAACTAAACTCCTTCGATTTCTCAAATATCTCCTGAATGTTTTTCTTTGAATTCTTGCTATGGACAAGAGCTATTTGTGACTGAATAAGGATCTTCCCACCTCACTGCCACCTTGGTTTCTGAATTGGTTTTATGGGGAGATCTACAGGTTTTACTTGCTAAGGTGACCAATGGGCCCAATTTGCCAAGAAAAATCCCAGTTTGTACCAGCTGTACTGGTGCAAGTATTAACAGTACCTACTTTAACTCTCAAAAATGTCCTGGTATGGGTGATAAATCACATGGTTACCCTATAACTTTCTGAGTTATTTCTTATGTAACCATTGCATTTGCTAAAGTCCATCATGGAAACGCAGACTCTATTAAAAGTGTCATATTAGGGCATTCATGCTGGCCACCTGCAATTAAACCCCTCCACCTGCCCGTGTTTGGGAAAAGAAGGATTTTCAAAGCCACCTAAGTTCTGCAATCCCTTTTACTTTTAGGCCTACGTGTGCCTGTGGATTTCAGGCCCAAATATTTCTCAAAAATATCAGAATGCATCAAATTGCTGGTCAATTAAATTCTTGTAAGGAATTCTCTTTTCTTCACCTTTCCCCCACTTCAACTCTACAACGGAGTAAAAGCCCCACCTCAATACACATAACCTATGAAGGACAATTGCCCCACGGTGCCACAGTCTGATTAGCTCTGAGCCCAGTGTTTATCAACCAACACTGGGGTCTTCTATAATAAGGATGTCGCACAAAGATATACCGAGTTCTGCTAATTTCTCAATACTAAACTGAGAGAGGTCCGAGAAGAACCTCTCTCTTCCCTGGTCCCTTAGAATCTGCTAAGATGAAGACTATGGTGTGGGAATAAGTCTTTAAAGAGAAACAATGACTTTTTTCACCCGAAAGAATTAACATTTGGAAATGCAAACGTCTTCCTGAAATGGCTCTTCCTACATCATACAACATTTGACTGACCATCAATGAAAGCAGGGCTTCGAATAGTCACCCCACTTCCAGCTTTTCTCCACAGAAGCCAAAGCTTCTCAGCCCTCCATTCAAGATAAATGATTCATGGAACATCGCTGAAGCTCAACTGTGTAAAATGAAACGCAACTCTGGGTGCCCGTCCCCAGTACCAGGAGCAACACCGTCTCTTTCAATAGGGTAGACTTGGGAAAGGAAGCGGGGGTTTGAGGGAGTGGTCAAAACCCTAAGTCCTTTTGCATTGTCCCGTTCCTCTGAGCTCTCAGAAGGTACATGCTGGGTGGCCCTACTGATCACACATGGCTTTCAGAAACCATTTAATGTGGCAGAGCTGTGATTTTCCCATGTTGCTGGGGTTCAAGCCTATATCCAAAGACAACCTGAAATGTGTGAAAACTGGCTGCTTCTTTCAAGAACAGGTAGTTACAAGGGCATATTTCAAAGCCACTCCAAGCCTCAGGAGAGAGCTGATTCCCACTAAATCGGCCATGAGGTTTGGTAAGGGAGAGTGGAAAAGCCACACACAGCCTTTAGAAAAACCCAGAATGGGATTCGTATGCTAACCCTGCCAGGTACTACTCGTGTGACTTTGGATAAGAAGCTGAACATCCTTGCACTACACTTTGCTTACCTATAAGCTGGGTCCAATAACAGTCCTTCCCTCACAAGGCAATTGTGAAAATTAGCTGAGACAATGTATAGTGCCCGACACATGGTAAGCACGGTGATGGTGGCAGTGATAAAAATAATGGCTCCGGGTATCCGGTGCTACCTTGTGCTCAGTACAGTGCTAGGAACTTCAAATACGTTTTCCCATTTAATACTCTGAAGTAATCCTGTGTTTGTTTTATTTTTTTAATATTTTTACTTTTTAGAGACAGAGTCTCGTTCCGTCACCTAAGCTAGAGTGCAGTGCCACCATCATAGCTCACTGCCTCAAATGCCTGGGCTCAAGCCATCCTCCTGCCTCAGCATCCTGAGTAGCTGGGACTACAGAGGCGTGCCACCATGCCCGGTTAATGGTTTTTTATTTTTTGTAGAGATAGGGGTTTTCCTATGTCGTCCAGGCTGGTCTTGAACTCCTGACCTCAAGTGATCCTCCTGCCTCGGTCTCCCAAAGTGCTGGGATTACATACAGGCATGAGCCACCACACCTGGCCACCTCTGCTATGAATCCCACTTTATAGATGAGAAAACTGAGATTCAGAAAGTGAAATAACTTGCCCAAAGGTTAGTAAATGTGAATCTAGAATTCAAATTCAAACAGAATAGCTCCAGAGACTGTGCCCTTAACCACCATGCTACAGGAGTTTTAGTAGTAATAGAAGTAGTGCAATAATGACATTATTCTAATGATACCATCGATAGCAATGGTGCTGTAACACCAACTGTACCAACAAGAGTAAAGAAGAGCAATCATATTAAGAAAGAGTAATGATTAGCATTATTATTGTCACAAGGGCAACGTGAATATCATGGAGGGGGACGTCATCGCCATTCTCCTTCCAGTGGGCTCCCGTGCCTGGTTCCCTGGGGCCGATAATATTTGCCGCCTGTGTGTATTTAAGCCATTTGATCCCAGACCCGACAGCCAGATTCAGGTTGTGTTAGAAGGAGCTGTCAGCAAACCCTCTGGCATCTTCAAGTCAGACAACTGCTAGCCATCATAGGGGAGGTCCAGCTGGTGCCAAAATGGATTTTGAAAGACAGGCACACAGGACATTAGCTCTGCCAGGGAGAAACAGAATCAAGGGAGCAGGGGATCTTCTGCCGCAAAGATGAGCCGGGGTGAGGCGCCTGTCAGCAGCTCGTTGTTAGCGCGGCAGCTATGCCGGGTACACAGCGGATCCCTGTTACCCCAGGCTGGCCTGTCACTCGGCGTGCTGGCAGAGGCTCCTGCCCGCCCACTCCACAGCGGATCACTTGCTGAAACTGAAGGCTTGACCATCTGTCGTGGGGAAGACACGGCCGTCAACTGGTGCCTGGGGCCTCACACAAGCCCTTATGTGGCAAAGATGCTCCGAAGGGCCAGTTCTTGGGAGGAAAGCCAGCCCTACCCCAGGGGGAGCCTCAGAAATTCTTTCAAAGTTTTCCCCTAAGTAGATGCCAAGTGTCTGACCCTTGCAAATCACACTTCCTTAAAGGAACTGAGAGGAGTTAGAAGGAGTTAAAAATATCCTCACTGAGAGACAGAGTTAGACGTGGCACACAAATTGGGGGGATGATTTATCAGACTAAGTTTATAGGGCCTTTGTAAGCCGGAGAGCCACGTGCACGTCCGCCGGCCTACGGAGAAGATCTCAGGTTCCGAGGGGGCTTTTAACAAAGCGGAGGTTACTGTAACTCAAAACCTCACTTTTGTCTAATGAATTGCCGCATTTTGTGTGGCGGGCGTGTTTTTGATAGAGTGTTGTCGGGAGAAAGAGTGTGGCAGCCTTATCCCAACTGTGGGAAACTGACCCACAGCAGGACAAAGTCGCTATTGACCCTGTAGAGTTCCAAGGAGTTCCATAAACTCCGGGAAACCGCCTGACCAGGATCCAACTCCTTTTTAACTCAAGTCTTTTTTTTGTTTGTTTTTTGAGGGAGGAGAGAGGAAGGTAACTCGACACCTTTCTGTTAACTTTTAGTATGAATAATAACATCTTATGTTCATGCAATGTGTTAATTATTCAGGACACTTATGTCCCTAGTATCTCACTGAATCTTCATGAAATTTCTATAAATTAGGCCTGCCAGGAGTTATCAAAGCCACTTGACAGGCAAGAAAACGAAGACAACAAAATTAAGAGATTTGTCTACAGTCAAAAACTAATCTCCTAGATTGGCCAAAAGGACTAGTTATGGTATGAGTTTTCCATGAATTACAGGACTTTATAAGTGACCTTAACCCTCACTTAGTCTAACCTCCTCATTTTGCATATGAGGAAGGTGAGAGATCAGGAGACATGATAATACTCACATAGTTAATAATAGTTATGAAAGCTATAATGATAATACACGTCTTAACATCTAGTTGTATGTCCAATACAATATTAACTTCTGAAAAGGCAATCCGATAAGAGCTCAATACTTGAGCTCTTGAACTGTTTAGTCTACCATCTCAACTAGGAAAGCGACCACCATAAAACCAAAAGTGACATCCTATTAAAAGTTGTGTTTAGGCTAAGCAATCAGGCAGGATGACATAGGACGTTAGCACACCATTGAACTAACTGAACCAAACAAGCACTTGTAGAACAAAACTGTTTATTTAATGGTATACCGTTGTCACATTTCGCCGACCAATAGATATTCAGTATCTAGCCTGAATAGCTCCCATGTGACTGGCATAATACTGGAGACCAAAAGGTAACTCTGGACTCCCCCCAAAAAGGAAAATCAGTTGACTTAGCCAACAGGATTTGACTCATCTACATGAGGAGATAAAATTAAAAAAAAAAAATCTCTGTCTATACAGTACATGGCATAGGACCTAAAACCCAGTGGGTTTTCAGTAAATACTTATTCAACTAAACAGAATCTAGGGCTTTCAAGGGACAGAAACAGGAGCCTACTACAACGAAGGCAGTGGTAGAATATACCGGATGAGAGCTTGGATTGGACATAAGACAAGCCTGGGTAAATTTCAACAATTCCCTGAACCTCACCAGCCTCATTAAAACATGAGAATAATAGTATCTCCCTCCTAGGACCACTGTGCAGCTTTCATCCTAATCCCAGCTTTACTGCTTAATAAATTGTGTGATATTAGACAAATTGTTTAACCTAATTCCTCAGTTTTCTCATCTGTAAAATGGGGAAAATAACACAACCTATGTAGAGAGTTAATGAGAACAAAATGAGAGAACATATGTGGAGTATTTAAACAGTATTTAAACACCCGCCATGGAGGAAGTGACAGTTCTTTTCATCATCATTTATCCCTGGCAGCTGCTCACTGCCTAGCACTCAGAGATGTCGAGCTTTTCAGACACAAAAAATATTTTGTATTTTTCTGCTCTCTTTAAACGTCAAGGTTAAGAGAAGAAACAAAGACCTATGTATCCAATGAGAACTATGGGTTTCACTGAATGACCTACAAAAAAACAAAACAAAACAAAAAACAAGAAACCACCACCAAGGAAAGATGATGACGACTACAACAGCTTTACCCAAAGGAAAGAGGTTGTGGCTTAAATCACGGAGGACTCCAGCTAGTCAGAACTGAAGGGCACACACAGTAAAACTGCCCATTAGGCAACAGCTTGTACATCATTAATTATTATGCAAAGCATTGCAACAGAGCCGTGCTGAGCAGGTTGAGTTTTTACCTCCCCCAACCCAAATTCTGAAAAATCACGTCTGGGTGTTTGCAGCTGCTCTCATAACGTCCAGGCAGGAAAGGAAGGGCATCAAGGCACAGCAGTCCCAGACATAAAACCCCCATTTGCAATCTTGAGGCTCCCCGAAAGTTCCTCTGACTTATGTCCACAGATGGTTATGTGGCAGATGATCCTTCCCAAAGATATTCAGGACACGGAGACTCACTCTGGCCCAGTGCAGGAAGCAGCTGTGTGGGAACAACTGCAGGGTCCTTTCTGTGTGAAGTTCAAGCTGCTCCCACACACACACTGGAGAGTAGAAAGCGAAATGCCTCATGATTTAAAGGGCCTCTTTGGAGGAGTTGTTTCCATAGACTGCACCACGACCTTTGCTTCGACAGAGAAGTGCAGAAATGCTTGCCTTCACGGCCACCCTACTGTCCAGAAATAACCAGGAAAATCTTTTCAATAGCACAGGGATTTTCCCAAATTACAAATATTGAACCAGGCCGGGCATGGTGGCTCACGCCTGTAATCCTAGCACTCTGGGAGGCCGAGATGGGAGGATTCTTGAGGTCAGGAGTTTGAGACCAGCCTGAGCAAGAGTGAAACCCTGTTCTCTACTAAAAATAGAAAAATTAGCCAGGTGTGGTAACATGTGCCTATAGTCCCAGCTACTTGGGAGGCTGAGGCAGGAAGATGGCTTGAGCTCAGGAGTTTGAGGTTGCAGTGAGCTATGATGCTGCCACAGGACTCTAGCCCGGGTGACAGAGTGAGACCCTGTCTCAAAAAAAAATTTTTTTTAAACTACATATATATATACATACACATATATATTATTTTTTAACCAGAAAACACCTATCTCATCCAGACCTCCTGAGCTGCCAGGACCTTTTTCAGAAATGCCATCACTACCTTGTGGTAGCCCCCAAAGATACAGAGTTCTGTGAAGTGACAAACAAGAGTCCCACAGCCACTACCACATAAAAAAAAAAAAA